>JAZBGX010000563.1:9944-29188 GCA_037414775.1 Zonitis immaculata
TTTTCTTTACGTCGAATTGCTGGAAATTATAGAATCATCATTATAAAGAAGTTTATTCTAATTGAGAAATTATTACTTGCTGCTACTGTTGTAATTGCAGCTTCTTGACCTATAATATGCTGTCGTAATCGAGCTTCCAATGGAAACTTTCTACGTTCTTCTAGTCGTTTTTGTTGATTGATTTCCTCAAACTACAATAATTTTTGTTTTTCGAAATTATAATAATTGATGAGAGAAAACTTTCCAATTACTCACCTCAGCTGTTTTTATCTCTAAATAAGTCTTAACTGCTCCTTCTTTAGCATATTGTAACGGTATATGTCCAGCATCGTTTTCTATGCACGGATCTGCACCTTTCTCAATCAACAATTTAACAATTTGCAGATCATTAACAAGAGCCGCATAATGTAGAGCTGTAAATCCTCTAAACGATGCTTTACTACTTAATCTATTACAAAATTCACCCTCTCTTATTGCCAAAACTGCAAATTAATTCCATTAAATACAGATATACATATATAGATTTAAATGAAATCTACCTTCAATTGGATGTAGATCTTTGTCATTAGCCACTTGTTGAATTGTTGTAAATTCATCAGCTAGATTCGGATCAGCTCCGAATTTTAACAATAACTTTACAATATCAGCTTGATTATTAACAGTTGCTAATATTAAACCAGTCCAACCTAATGGATGCCGTAAATTTGGATCTACGTTTTCATTTTTCAATAATCTATTGTTTTTTAATAAGAAACAAAAAATTAATAATTCTATATATATAGTTATAGTTGAATTAAGAGTACTTGAACGTTTCAGGAACATTTCCAAATCGAATTGCTTGGAAATAACGTTTTTCTTGATGCCTTGAGTAATTATCACAATAAACTATCCCTAAAATCGATGTATATAATAATGTTCTATAATTTTTAATGTTTTCATAATAATGATACGATATCGGTATTTTAAAATATAATCCCTGAAATTTGTTAAAATTGTAGAATTTGAAATTCTTTCTTGATTGGGTGTATTTGAATGGTTGGAATTTTCTATAAAACGTTCGTAATAGTCGTGAAATATTCATTTTTGGAGAAAAAAATTATATAAATCTAGAAATTTTGTGGACGGACATTTTAGGTTAGAAAATGTCAAAACATGATTGATCGATAAAACAGATATTTATTCGTAAACGTTAACAATAATTCCAATAGATGGCAATACTACTCTACCACAAAATATAAAAAAATACCGAAAATCGAGTTTCTTCTGTTTTCTATTAGCAACTATAAATAATTTATTAACTTTTCGAGCTACTGCTCTGTGTTAAATCCATTAAACTAGTCTGTATTTCTTTACTAATTTCATTTGCTGTAGGTATACCAGGTAATTCCCATGTTTCTTCGAGACTTTCCAATTTTTCACGACAAATCGGACATGTATCATGAATTTCATTCCTTAAAAGTTAATAATTAAATGATATTTCTCTAAATTACCATAAAATTACCATTGTTCTATACAAGGTAAACAATAACTATGTGCACACGGTAAAATAACTTCATGTTGTCGTTCTAAACAAATACAACATTCTTTCAATGATTCTAAATTCTTTCTATCACCTGTTGCTTCATTTCTGTGTGAAAACAAAACAATTACAATAATTAGAATTATTCTATTTTCGTTTCTTATAATCCTTGGATGTTTTAAAATAATAAACGTGTGCTGTTATATGAGATATTTGACCTCCATTGTGGGCCAATATACCAATACGTTGTTGGTTTTTTTTTCTCATATAGAAAATTACAAATTACAACAATATATTTTTAAAACATCTACCTTTCGCTTTGTGTAACCGCTGAAGTTTGCCATCTTAATGTTTTACATATTGTTAGAAATTCATTTAACGATAATAAACGATAAGATGTTATTTTTTGTTGTGACTTATTATATTTAACGCAAGCAATTTGTATTGTTGATCGCCATAATATTGTTGAGTCTGTGCCTTTTTTTACAGCAAATATCAATTGATCGCCATTCGAATCCAAACATTTTTCTGAACTAAAATATTATAAATAAATAATATTCAAATTAATTTTGGTCTACCTACAAAGAGTTCATTTGTATTAATAATTTTACAAATCGTTCATGTGTAAGTTCATTTGGATTTGTATCAGAGCCGAATTTTTCGCATAAAAATTGTTGAAGAAATGATGGCAAACCACCACCACCACCACCATCTAGCTGTTGTAAACTTGGAAACTGGCCCATTGTTATTATTACATATGTATTACAAAAATATAAATTTAGAACCAGAATTTTTAATCTAACACTAACAAATGAGGTTCATTGCTAATAAACAATTTTTTTGTTTAGAAATCATTAGTTCACTTCGAAATTAACCAAAACAACAATTTAGTAAAGACTCAAACCAACGACGACTCAATATTTCTATGACTCAATAATTGAAATTAGAGATGCGTCTACGATACCACATCAAAAGTAAACGGTTCAAAAATGCATTTTTATCGATACAAATAACAATCAACATAATTATAATAATAAAAATGTAGAATTTATTAATAATTCCTTAATTTTATGATTTTTATAAATTAGTCGGTAATATCCGCCACTGTAATAGCAAATAGGCGCTATATTCAATTATGAATTTATTTTTCAAAGAAAAATTATTATTTTAAATATTGTTTGCACAACGAATATTCCTGACGTACGATTTTCCAATAAATAAAATCTATTTCGAGATACTTTGCTTTTGTAAATCACCAATTTTATTATTATAAGATTAATTTTTTTTTGTTTCAACTGAAGAGGCGTAGTATAGTTATTAAATTAAATTTTGGATCTCGATTGTTTTAATTAATTAATGAATAAATGAAAACTACAATCGATATATTTCTATAAATATATATTTGTTCTTATTTTTGAGAAAGAGTTCATGGTTAATTCGTCAATAATTATTTTTAAATTCACATACGTACAGCTTGATTCTAATTGTGGAAGTGATTTTGTTTTTCGAAAAATTACAAAATTACCTTATTTAGAATTTGGAAAAAAAATTTCAACACAAATAAAAAGGAGTCACATTTCTAATTCCACAGCGTTAATTGGTAGATTATTGAGGAAATCTGGAGAATAAGCAAGCTATTATGAGCCGCCATTTATGGTCGAAAACTCATATTTAATTCAAATTCCACTAAGATACTCTTTAATCTTCAGTTTCTATCCTCAGATCTCTCACTATATATTCTTCATTTGGTCTTAATTGTTCAATTCAAAGCTCTACATTTAACCTCTCCTCTTCTCTTTTTTGCTTATTTTGCCATGAACTTCTAAGGATTGTTTTTTGCTCTATTTTCATTTCTCGTGGATCTTTGTTTGCAGAAAGTACCAACAATAAGCTTGATTAAATCCAATAATACCATCTCCAATGCCATATTACGCCAAGATTCCAGTATCTAGAATATAACTTCGAAATTCGAAAGATACCAACAAAAAATAAAGCTTGACCCAATTTTGTCCAAAATAAAAATTGATCAAAATAGATCTCTGTTAGAATCATCTCCTACTTTATTTTATATACTTTTAAAGATTCATGCAAGGTGGTTTTCGTCTCGTCACGCTATCAAAATCTACCTGACGAAACTTATTTTTTCTCCATCATTTATTAGGCCTAATCTAAATTTATTTATCTCAAGTTATATGCCTTGACGACCCAAATATACTTTCCAACTGATGACATAAATATCGAAAATGTTCATTTTTCATTCGTAAATTATATAAATTCCAAAATAACTTCTCCTAATTAGAACTTAAGCCAAGCAAAATGTTGTATTATGTTCAACAATAGGAATCTAGATGAAATAACGAAACAACTATGAAATTTGCAAATACGTAATGAATTTTCTAGATATAAAAATAGCTCAAAATTTAAACCACCCAAAAACCTAATGGGGGATTTGTAAGGGAGTGGGGCAAGGTCTATAGGAGGATTTTTTTCCAATTCAAACACCCCCCTCTTTGTAAAAGCCTGTTGTTGTTGTTGATGATCATGATGATGATGATGATGACGTCCAAATCGGCTGGTATTGTGGTGGCTTTTTAGTGCCAAATCAGTCAGTCCTGGCCATACAGTTTCAGTGTTCAACCATCATCTGCAGTCGGTTAAGTTCGACTTGCATTAATTAAATATTACCATCAAGTAGGTTAGTAAAAATTATGAAAATTCCAAACAATTATATAAGAGACTCTTTTAAATTTAACAGAAAACAAAAAACAAACAAAACCTAAGACAGAGCAAGTGTGAGTAGAATTTTGGTTTTTTTTTTCAAAGACGTTTTGGAAATTTTATTTTGTAATTGTGTGGATTTTCGAGAAAATTCGGATGTATTTTGTAATTTTATTAAATCTGATGACGTACCGACTAATGGCAGCAATAAGTAACTGTAGCTAAATTTGGATCGCGATATATAGTCTCCCGATATCTCCAACATTCCATGCCCTACATAGAGAGGCTATAATCCAAAATATTGGGTAACTTTTTGCTGATTTGCGTTCTTGAGAAATTATTTTCGACCATTCTTCATATTTTCGATTGAATTCAGTTTCCATTAGTGGTTTATATTTATATATAGATTTATTTTGTTTTATAACTTTCCATAGTCTATAATCCTAAGGACTTTAAAAATAGGACCAATTCACGATTAAAAATAGCCGATTAGATACATGTGTGAGTGTTTATGTGTTTATTTGTTGGTGTATAAGTTGTATGATATAGCCAGGCTCCCTATCCAAATTAGTACGATGATATTGTATAGTGGTGATGGATCATAATTTGATTTGAACACAGTCATCATCTAAAAATATTGAAACTCTATCCAATAACAATCAAAATTTTTATTATTCCAGTTCAAGGTCAATCACAACCAATCTCCACCAGAATTCTACCCTGAAATCAACGGAAATCAATCAAAATGTTCAAAAATCATTTAGAAATGATTGGCCGTAATGAAACGCCATCGAAAAAGGCGAAATTCTGGCAATCTTTCGTACGATCACTTAAAGGTAAGATAATTTTGACCTTAATAAGGTTGATTGTTATTATTATTTTTTTCTAAATGGGTTTGTTTGTTGATATATTTAGGTTCAGATGATATAAGAGCAACTGATCCAATTCATAGCCGTCCAAGAGGTATATTCCGACCAATCAGTGATTTACCTGAATTATCATCGGCATGGCCATTTGGCAAATCAATTTATGACGATCCGATACATGCTGGTGAACGTATCCATGTACCAGGATATAGATACGATCCATTACATAGAGATGTTTATGGTTATTCACCACGACCGATCTTTCCTCATAATTATGGATCACTTGACCGATACCGGCCTGGTAAGTACCATCACTAGGCCGATCAATAATAATAATAATTAAACAATAACAAATAATATGTATCGAATCGATAATTTCGAACGACTTGACAATGAACATTTCAAATATCATAAAATCAAAGTCACGTTGTTCAATTGGCTGACTATACTGAAATTTCTACATACATATAATTTAATTATAGCCATTTTTTTGTTTGTTTGTTTCAATTAGTCATTACTGAACTATGTTGCAGAAGCCTAAAATATATTGTTTTCTTTTTGAAAATTCTTATTATTATTATTTGATAGTGATATCTTTACATATTCTATATTTAAATATTTGTACGGCATTGTCGCGTATTATGTAATAATCCAGCCATATTTATTTTAAGTCAATGTAAAAATATTGTTCGATGAGACAACTAAAAAACAAAACAAAAAAAAACAAAATTGTATAACGTTATTTAAAATAAATCGTATTTATTGGAGAAATTGATGTAGGCCGCCCCCGCAAACGCTTGAGTTTATCGAATTTTTTTTAATAATAATTATTTAATTAACTGACAATTTCTATATAGCTTCAACTATACCTAAGCAATGCTGTTAGCTTTCTAATATATATTCACATGCTCCAGCATTTGCCAGGGCGTACCATACAAGTTTTTTTTTTTTTTTCAATTTTGTATCCCTCAGCATTTGCCTTGAATAATGATATTTTAGGCTCTTACCATTATTATTTTTTTGAATTTTTGATGAGGGAACCGTGCTGGTCGCCTTGGAGGTAAGCAAACAAATTCAGCATGCTAATTGCAATTAATTCAATGTTGTGACGTTCTAAATTGAATGCAACTAGACAATCGTTTGTTAGTTTTCGAAACCTTCTCCTTCAATCGCTTGGTATATCAATTTATTAACAATATTCATTATCCATCTATATTGTTATATTGTTGTTTAGTGTACCATATAACGAAACCGAAGCCATTCGATGCGGATAAAGCATGGCAAGATCATATTGATCGTGTTAGAGGCCGTGAACCGAGTTTATGGCCAAATACCATCTTCCATACGACATATCCATTTAGTCGTTATCCATTATATTTGGTATATAGTAAACGACCATCACCAGCTGCTGAAAAATACGATCCACATCGTGCTTGGCTAGATCATTTAGATCGACTTGCTGAATTGGATAAACTTTATCCATCATTATGGCCTAGTTTTGGACGATTATCACCAACTCCAATCAAAGTAAAAAAATTTTTTTAACAAAATTACAATTTTCTAATTTATAGATTGAATTAAAAAAAAAAAAAACAATTATTATTATTATATGATTAGGCTGGGCCATGGGCGCCTCGTCCATCGGAAGTAGCATTCAATTATGCCGGTCAACCGATCTATTCACCAAGTAAGAGATTATGGAATGAATTATTCAATCCTTCACCTTCACGTCCAATCTCATCAATAATTAAAGATCCATTCTGGTGGGATTCTCCTCTATTAAGACCATATTCTTTATATAATCCTTGGGGTAGATCTCCATTTTACCTACGCGATTCATACCTATCTCCTGTCAAGAGGACGTACCTGTGGGACAAACACCCCATTAGGCCGTTCGGTAAGTTCCTGTCACACTAACCCCACAGAAAAAAAAATAAATCAAAAACGACCCCTCTAACAACAACAACAGAGCCCATCTCCAACCTATGCGCTGAATTTTTGGGAACTGGACAGCATTTTGGTAAAACAAAATTTTCTCTATTTCTATAGTTTTGTTTTTTTCATTTCGGAGCCCAGTTTAAATAAAAACATAAGTAAGCTTCATAAAATTGAATCAATTACTACCAACAGAAATTTTATTGGCAACTGTTTAAAGTTATTTTAAAATATTGTGATGTAAGACTTTATTTCCATACCAACTATTTTTTTTTTTGCTGTCTATTCTACTATTTATTTTTATTTTTTTTAATATTAACTTTTATTTGGGCTCTTCTTCTCACGGTTTTTTTTCCCTTCTTCTTTTTGTTTCAATTTTTATCAATAAATTTATGATAATCGTGTTTCAATAATTTTGTAATTTTCCAGCGGCTGTTTATTGAAAATGGTGGAAACAAAACATCAGATTATTTTTCCTCATTGAATCAAGAAAACAAATCAATCATCCACCAGAAATTGATTGATCTACAAAAAATATATTACAAAATTAAAAAAAAAACAAAAAATTTTATAATTGAAAATTACAATCATCAAGGTGTTCTTCAAATATCTTGCATATTATTTTTTTTCCATCCATTATTAATTACAATTGTTCTCAATTAAAAAAACAAAAACGAAAAAATTGGTTATTTTCATGTACATGGCATGTTATTATTATTATTATTATTAATAAATTATATTCATGTTATTTGTAATATCGTTTGTTTTAGAAACCTTTCCATTATTGATATTCGGGGAATTATCAATTTTTTAAATATAAATATTGAAAAACAGCAATTTATTTCGAGATTATTGCAAAAATGCAAAAAAATTATATATAGACGTATGTGTGAGTTTGTGACTTAAATCTACAAATATCCATTCTTTTGTTTCATCTATCAATTAAATAAAAATTAATTAAACACACTAATTAAAGCGCTGACAAGCTACTATTTGTTAATAATTTAAATTGCGGATTTTTTTGTCCAATCAACGATCCTCATTCAATTGTTTCATTGTATTGCGTTGCATTATTATTATTTAGTTGTTTTACATTATTAATTAGTCATAAAAATTTTAAATAAATAAATTAAATCAATAAAACAAAAGAATAATCTCCATTTTTTAAAAAAAAACCACTACTACTTTTCTTCTCCATCTTTTAAAAATAACAAACAAAAATTCAACAACAACAACAATAATAATAATAATTTTAATACTTAATTCGTTAATTTTTCGGAATTATCATCTAATTTACCAGTATCAGTTATTGTAATTTCGGTTGTATTAAAATCTAAACAATCCGATTTTGTTTCGGAAACAGTTTTTATAACACCATCAACTAAATTACCAGCATATTGTTGTAATTCGGTTGTTGTTGATAAATTATTTTGTATCGTTGTTGTTGTTGGTTCTTTTTTACGTTGACTTATTGGTAATGGCAGTGATGATGGACGTGTTTGTTTTTGAAATGGAAATACTTTACCAGCTTCACCCTAAAATTTGAAAATCATCATTCAATTATTTCCAATATATACAAATTAATTTATTTAATTACTTGAGGTGTATGAACTGCAACAATTTCAGTTTGTGTTCCAATACCGTTCTCTTCTAATTTGGAATTATTCAAATTTGCACGACCAAATATCGACATAACTTTTATAATATCTTCCATTGATCCTTGTAATTGTTGTATCTATAATTGCATAATAATCAATACGATTGTATGAAACAAAACAATAATAATAATTACTTGATTTTGTAATGTTGTACAAGTTCTTGCTAATTCTTTAACAATTTCAGCATTATCACCGGATAAACTTGTCATACTAACATTCGATGTAGTTGTTGGTCCATTTGTATTTAATACTGACATTTGTTTCCATAATGCACTTATAGCTTCTGTTTGTAGCATTTGTATTTTACGTTCACTTTCTAATGCAGCTTTTGTTGTTGCCATATCGCTACTCAATTGTCTAAAAAAATATACAACATTAACAAAGTAATTACAAATAATTTCAATAAAAATTACTGTATATATTGACCAGCTCGTTGTATTTGTAAAGTTCTAAACATTTCTTGTACTTCTTTATTACGATTCCTTGTGTAATAGCCACGCCACATTTTCTGTATACAAATTGCAGCTTTGACAATTTTATCATTATTCTGTTCATTTATTGTTGTTTTTGTATCTTTTTGCGAACGTTTCTCTTCAACTTTCATTTGGATCATTTGTAATTTAGATGGACATACTTCCGATTCATCATCACTACTTTTCGGTGACTTTTTCTCATTATTAATCAATCTATTATTACTATTAGTAGTTAATTTACTACGTGATCGTGCAGGTGATGGTGAATTACTTTTCCTATTATTATCATTATCTAATCTAATTTTATTTTTTGGTAATCGCATAATTCTCGGTGATCGTACTGGTTCAATTATAGGTGGTGATGGTATTGATACAGTTTCAACTTTATTCAATAATTTACCAACAATTGATGTTGGACGATAATCAGGACTCATTAACGATTCAGGAACTGGTACCATTTTCGATAGAGCTTGTAATGGACTGTTAATTGGTTCTTCATCTAAACATTTTTCGGTTATAAACGAATTCTCATTAGTTTTCGTATTATTTGTAATTGTTTGACGTAGAATTGTCGGATCTAAACTTTGTGTCATTATTGTTGAATTTTCCATTATATTAGCCGGATTATAACAACTACTTGTCATACGATCAGGTGATTTGATTTTACTCACACGACCAGCTGTAATTTTTTTCAAAAAAAAAAAAAAAATTTGTTTTAAATTACTAAACAATTAGTTGTAATAAAAAATTTACAATTTAATCTGGGTGAATTCTTCGATACATGTAGTTTCTTTTTCAATGATGGTGATGGATTTGGTGATTCGCTCGATTGTTCACGTAATTGTTGTTGATGATGTTGAGCTTTACTTAATATCAAACGTAATTTACGATCTTCTTCAGTTTCCAATTGTTCACCACTTAATGGACAAACACTAGATAGATATTGTACTAGATCTTTTTGATCGCCAACACGGAAATGACGACCACGTCCTTGCGAATACAACCATTCAGCTCTCAAACTACAAAAAGCCAAAAAATATACACCAAATTTATGTCGCAATGTTCAAAATTAAAAATTCACACAACCTTTCAATAGCATCAACCAAATAACCATCGATAGTTTTTATATTTAGACACCAATTAATAACAAATGGACGGTAATCAAAGCCACTAATTGAGAAAAATTAAGGATAATAATCACAACCAAACAAAAAATAAAGCAGAAAATTAGTTTGTTTTGAGATTAATAAAGGATACATGGTATTATTATTCATAGTAACACAAGGATTATTTTTTAAAGAAATATTTGCCAAATTTGCAAGATGTACTAATTGAGAAATTTCATTTAGATCTTCAATATTATTATTTGCTAATGTTAATGTGATTAAACTGATTGGTAAAAAGCGTTCACATTGACGTAAATGATTAATTTTATTATTATGCAAATATAATTCCTAAAATAATCAATTGATTTCGATTTTTATAATTTTAAACATTCAATATTTTACCTTTAAATTTTTCAAAAATGATAAATCACTTATATGCGTTATATTATTCTCGGATAAATCAATGTATTCGAGATTAATATTTGTATTTAGATGTTCTATAGTTTTTATACTATTACCAGCTAAACATAACCATTTCAAATTTACCAATTCTTTCAGACCTTCAATTGTTAATATACCATTATGGGCAAGATTCAATGTTTGTAATGAGTGCAATCGACAAACACCATACATGCGTAATAGTTGATTACGGACAATTGTTAACTGAAAAATAACAAAACAAAACAATGAACATTGATTTGTATAAATAGAAATTTTTGTCATTCAATTACTTTCTGCAATTTTGTGAATACATCGATATTATCTAAACGTTGTAAACAATTATCATCTAAAATTAATATATTTATATCTTGTATTTCATGTGGTGAATATTTTTGTAATTTCTTCAATTTTTTGTTGGATAAATCCAAAATATTCGCCGATTCGTCTGGAAAATTTATAGAAATAAGTATGAATTTTCATCTCCAATTCATTATCTTACCCATGAATTGATTTATTTTTTCAATTTTCTAATAATTTAAAAATTTACACATTTGGGATTTTTTCCAATCAACTTTTGACATTATAATGACAGAACAGATTACTCGGTTAATAACAGTACGTGATCGATAAAGAAAAATATTACCATTTTGATGAATATATGTAATTTTATACAATTATATTCAAATTTTTCTGATGAAATCGTTCACTTTTAGCTTATTATAAATTCTATTAATGAATAGTTGATGTAAATATGATAATCATTGATAAACATGAGTCATAATATTAGCCAACATGACAAAAATTAAGTGCCTATATTTTATAGTCTAATTATATTTTTCCTAATTGTTGTCGAATAATATTCAATATTTATTGATTTTTTATTCGTATATTACAATAATTGAGCTATTTTCGTTGATTTAACGTGGAAATCTATGGAAATCTCGATAATTTGGGGGAATTAGCGATGGTTGGTAGTACTGTTTTAGTAACAATTATGGAGTTTATTTGCATTTTTAGTGAGCGATTTTAGTTTTTCTTGGATATTGTTACAATAAATAAAATATATAAATAAATAGAAAAAAATTGATAATTTACAATAAATAATCGCAAAATTGTTTATAAATTCGTAAATTATTTAAAAAATTTGTGAAATTATCGTATGACATTTTGTTTAAATATAGTTGGATTCGATTGGAATTGATTCGATTTTTGAGAATTTTTTTATTTGTTAATTAAAATAATTTATATTTTGGGAAAATCTTTGGTAAAATTTGATCAAACTGGAGCGTTTACCAGAATATCTCCGCGATACCGTGGATTGGTTTATGGGGTAAGTTCTCTCTATTTAGTGATAAGAATTTTGCGCTATATAACTTTTAAGTTTAATTATATAAATTATAGAATTTATAGCTAGCTATAAATATTCGTTATTTCCGTTTTTGTTTTTATCGTAGTCATTAATCTACGTATTTTTTCATTGTTTGAACAGCCTAGTTTGCTTTAATTAGAAAAGTTTGATTTTGTCCCTTTGTTGTATTAACACTACACGTCCTTCGTTGTTTTTATGGGGTTTCATTAACCGATCTATATGACGTTCAAATCGGTTTCAATTAATTGTATTATAAAATTGATCCAACTATGGCTATATATCTACATATTACATTGTTTTCGTACGTAATGTGGTTAGGACGTATTGTTACAAGAATTAAATCTGAAAATCAACTAAATGTAGTCCAATTAGATCCTGACCAAACTATTAGTTGTTTTTGTAATAGGTAGTTGTTGATTATGTTTTGTTTATTATTGTTTTATTATTACATTTTTGGTAAAATAGAAAAACTCGACGTAAAGAAAAAGAAGGAAATGAATCAGCAACATCGAGTGATTCCAAATTGTATTTAGAATCAACTGTTTTGGAACGAAAATTACCAGAAATGGATATACGATTATTAGTTGATTTACCAGCTGGATTAGATTATAATGAATGGCTAGCTTCTCATAGTGAGTATTTGAAATTTTAATAATAATTCGATTTTTCTATTTTCAATAATTCAATAAAAATTTGTTACAGCAATGGCTCTATTCGATCACGTAAATTTAGTGTACGGTACGATAAGTGAATTTTGTACGCAAAGTGGTTGTCCAGATATGACCGGTCCAGGTCAAAGGTGATTGTTTTTTTTTATTGATTTTCCCAATTTTATTTTTATTTTAATTTATAATTCCATAGAACTTATTTATGGTTTGATGAAAAAGGTAAGAAGACTAAAGTGGCTGCCCCACAATATGTAGATTATGTAATGACATTTATACAGAAAACTATAACCGATGAAAATATATTTCCAACAAAATATGGTAAATTTCCCAATTTTCTTTTCTTTTCATATTATTAATATATAATATTGTAGCGAATGAATTTCCATCATCATTTGAATCGATCGTACGTAAAATTGTACGTTTATTATTTCATGTTGTTGCCCATTTATATTCGGCACATTTTAAAGAAGTTGTTATGTTAGGTTTACATGCACATTTAAATTTAACATTCGCCCATTTAACGGCATTACAACATCGTTTCTCATTGATTGAACCAAAAGAAACGGAAGTATTGAAAGATTTAGAAATTGCATTAAGATTGACTGAAGATTATAATAATAGTAGTAATATTGAACAACAACAACAACAACAACAAGAAACTAGTGTTTTAAGTAATAGTAATAATGATAATAATAGTAAAATTGGAGAATTATCCGATGATCAAATGAAATTTAATATGATGGATGAAACGACAGCAAGTAAGTGTAATTTTTTATAAAAACATTTATTTTTTTTTTTGTTGAACAAAACAAACGAAAAATTTATTTCAAAACAATTGATTGGTATACTATTGTTGTGGTGTTTTTAGGTGGGGGACAATAAATGGTAGTTTGACGGTGTGATTTTTTCGAATTTAACAAAATTATTATATAATAATAATACTAATTTAATCAATCAATAATTAATTAATGATTGTGATGATGTGAAATCATACCCCACCAACTATTAATTAATTAATTCGTTATAATTAAATTGATTATTGAACCACTTATTAGCTCTTGTGATGATGACATTATAGTGATGTTTATTTTATTTAATTCTACTGTTTTTGTTCACTTTAGTGTGCTTTTTTTTTGTTTGTTAGTTTTTGTTTTGAATTTACCTATTTTACAATCTTTATTTATACAATTAAATTAAAAACTATAACGATCGCAACCGGCTATTTCTCCTCAAAGTTGGCGTTGACTCTGTGAACGTACGTCCGTTGATTGTTTCAGCCGCCTGTCGGTAATGCAGATTACTGATGAAAATTACAATAATAATTTGTAGTCAATTGTCAATTAACAGCAAACTTTGATTTTTTGGATTCATTTTATCAGGTTATAATCCAGTCTCAATATTCTAACCTTAATTTTTGTCAAAAAAATATATCAACAAATGTCAAATTTAATTACGCATGAACTATGCTAGGCCCTACGTTCTCCAATGCAACGCCAACTTTGAGGAGAAAAAGCGTGGTACGATCGTTACTATACATGTATATATGTATGTATAAATTACTATACAAACTATATACGTTTACGCTTAAAAACGTTTATTTGTCTTTGTGGAGAAATTGTTGAAATATAGAAATTTTAATTGTAAAAATTGTAAAAAAAAGAGAGAGAAACAGAATAGTACGTGTAGAATTATTGGACAATTAAAACTAGGCTGTACTTAACTTAAGTAATCGAGCATTGGCTTTTTTTTTCGTTCTTTCTAATTGTTGTTGTTTTTCCGTTACAAAACTATAGTAATTTCTATTATACTACCGATTTTTCTTTATTATTATTATTTATTTTATCTAAGAGGCATTTCCATTTTATTTTCTGTACAGTGTTATATTGTTCCTAAAGCTATTTGTAAATATATATATATTTAATATATATATGTTTTAGTTTGTTATTCTTTAGATTCTGTAACGGCTATAGTAATAGCAATTGTTGAAAAATAAATCACCTAATGTTGCAATTTTAGTGTAGTTATTGGTATACAGTGAATTCAGTTCACTTGATCAGAGGCTGATATGGCAACATTGCGCTTTAGTTGATGTTGATTGTTTATTGGTTAAAAAACAAAAGCAAGAGTGGCGAATCATAGTCGTTGAAAATTCGGTAAAATCGAGTTAGTGGTGTTTCAACAAATATATTAAATAAGAAATAAATTGAATGAATTGATAAGAGGGCCGATCAATTGATTGATTAATAAATAATCATTATTATTAATATTTTGATACTTGTACTGTTGTTATTATTATCATATTATATTATTTTTCTACAATAATGAACGCCTTTGTGTTTGACATTCGCCGCCGAGCCAATCGTTGAGCAATGTTGCCATATCAGCCTGTGATCAAGTGATTTTTTTTGGTCCAAGAGGAAATTATTTAAAAATTAAATAATAATTTATTAATAAAATTACACAATAATTATTATTGATTACAATTTTTGCAATTATGATTGATACGTTTATAATTGAATAATCGTATTGATCGTAAAATATTTGAAATTTCTCTTATAAAATAACCTAAACCTTCAGCTAATGGATCACATAAATCACGTAATGATGTTGCAATATTATAAAAAAATATCAATATCGGTTGTACAATACAATTAAATATTATCGTTAATAACGGTTTAAATAAATAATCGCTAAATAATTGTATTAAACCAATTATTAATTGTTTAACAATACTATATAATATGAAACGTATAAATTGTAATAGAAATGATATACAGAATGATGTTAATATATTGATTGTTGAGAAAATTTCAGCCCAAAATTTCGTTGTTAATTGTTCAGTTTTTTCAGCTATAACATCGGAATAGAGCACCGGCGGCAGATCTGTTGTTTGGAAATATCTGAAATATCCGAATATCAAATGAATCATTCATTAATGGATATAATTATTATTATGTAAATGGAGAATAGAAAGAAAATTGGAGAGAATATATATATATAGCGTTATTATAGGAATAATAATTACTGAGCATTGCCATGATCGAAATAATAGAAATCAATTTTACTATCACCATTACTATCGTAATATAAAGTTTTTTGATAACGTTTCGTTTGATTCGGTCGACTTTTATGGTTTTTCTTTGTATTGGTGGCGACATTGTACGATTCCGGTTTCGGTATGCCATCAATTAAATCGAAAATGAGTCGCTAAAATTTAAGATAAACTTACAATTGAACAAAAAAACAAAGTGTTTAATCAATATACTTTAGGAGCATCGCCTTTCTCCTCTTGGACCATATTAATTTTATAAAGTTCGCACGGTTGTTGTCGCATTCTATCAAACGATAAATTACGAAACCATTCGAAGAATGCAGGCCGTCTATATTCGATACGTTTACTTTGTTGATAATACGATGTGTGTTGTCGTATTTTATTATTTGATTGGATTGGATTGTCCAGATTTGCCATAATCGATACATCGACCGTTTTCGGATAATTCACATCGTTCTATCGACCCCCGAAAAAATAAAGTAAATTAAAAAAAAAATTCAATTGTTAAGTCAATTAGATTTATTTCTACTTTACGTGAATTGATTGTAATTATTGTTGAATCATCATTATTATCAGCTTCGCTATTTCCAATTGAATTAATAACCTGTTGTAGCTCATTCCGGACATTACTCAAACTTCTAGTTGAAGTTTCTGTAGATGAAGATATCGAATCTAAAAAATCGATAACACAATTATTTTTTTTATTGAAATTTCTAATAAATTACAACCAAGATTATGGACTTTTGTTGGTGTATTGTTGTTATTTGGTCGTTTTTCTTTCCCAACCATAATAGTGTCGGTGTATAGGACCGTAGATGGATAAAAATGATTGATTGTCAAAATTTCACAAATATATTGATATGAAAGGAGAATTTCATTTAGAAGCACAATATATACGTAATTTATTGACTAGAATCGACAGAAATTTATCAAATTACATTGTTGATATGTTAAACTTGCAACATGTTTAACGGTTGTACTTTGAAGTAAATTTAAGTAATATAACGAATTTGTTTCGGAAAAATCGTTTAGAATCCTCTTTGTTTCAATAATTATAATAAAGCTATAATTACAATAAAAATACTCTATATATATATATATACATATTTAAAGCGCGATATTGATCGAACATAAAAACGGAATGTAATGCTTATTATAAGAGAGCTAAAAATAAATTACAATCACATGTGCTCTGGTTAGCGATATTTCAGTGACGAAACAAACTCAGTCGATCAATTATTGTGTTGATTTGATACTTAAATTCTAAACATATTGGAAATTATCTTTATGTTTCAATAATGGTTGATTTTCGATATTATTTCTATTATCGTTATTATTATTATTACTAAAATTCGTTAACCAATCATGATTGTCTGGTTTGAACAAACCAAAACATGAACATTCAAAGAATTCTAATAAATTATAAATCGGTCCTTTCGTAAACGGACTTTTACCACCGTTATTGATAAAATGTATATAACGGCCACGGTTCATACGTTCATTTGTTGTCATACCTAAACATGATATCTAAAACGATCACTATTAATTGTTTAATTAGTGTTAATTGTGTTTAATACTACCTGATATATTTGACAAACAAACAACATAAATACCCATATTGAATGGAATAAAGCATTGGCAGCCACCCATGCTACCCATGTATCGCAATGACCAATAGATAGAACAAATTTCCAATAACCATCAATTGTTGTTAAATTACAATCTTGTTGATTTTGCCAAAATATTATCGAACCATATAACATTTGACTACACATTATTACTAAACTAGCTAGAAAACCAATGAAATATTTATGATTTTTTGCACCTAAAAAAATTTGATACCATAAATAATTATGATTGTAAGTTCAATTGAATTTTCTATTACCTATACAATTAGCTACCCATGGACAATGGTGATCGAATCTAGCTACGCAATTATTACAAACAGAACAATGTTTCGAACGTAAAGGTCGACGGACTAGACAGGCTGAACAAAATGTTGATGGTTCAAAGCCGCCAGGTCCTTGTTCAGCTAATTCGATGATAGTCTAAAATTATATTGTTAGATATTTTTCGTTTGTTATTGTTTTGTTTTACTCGAAATCGTTGTTGTTGTGATGTTGAAATAACACCAGAATCACCTAACCATGATTTTAAAAAACAATACCATAATATAGCTGAACTACTAAAGAAGACACATGTTATTATTGCATTAGTAAATGGCATTATATAAATAAACCATGTAAAATACATCCATAATTTCGTTGATAAATAAATACTAAGAGGTAGTAATGCCATTAATCTATCGTCATATAATATTTGACCAGCATAATGTAAAATTATATATAAACATAATAAAAGGAATATTTTAATAAATATTAATAGATTTGTGCTTAAAATTGCACCGGCTATATAAAAAGCTAAAAACGGCGTACCAACCATACACCACCATTTCAATCTCTATAAATAAAATTATTGATATTAATTGTTTAATGACAAAAAAACAAACTTACTTTATCTTTAATAATTTTATTGAGCACATTACGTGAATGACTTGAATTGATATTATCTTTAATACGTTCGGCTACTTTCGTACCAATCCATAATGAGCCTAATTCAGATTGTAGCATTTGTGATGGTGTATAACCTCGATGATTCGGTACATTCAAACTAGCCTGTCCCTAAAAGAAAATTCAACAAAATATCATCGATAACAATTGAATAAATAATAATAATAACCTGAATGATTAATGTTGTGATGGCGGACGTGTTGCGAGCTAATATAGCCCAATGTAATGCTGTGTTGCCTTGTAAATCGGTTAAATTCGGCGATGCACCTAATGTTAATAATAATCTAGTTGGGTCTAAACTGCAAATTTTCCAACATGACCACATTAACGGTGTCATACCGGAACGATCTACTAAATCTGGATTAATACCGCGTGCAATAAAATATGCAACTAATGCTGTATGTCCAAATTGTGCGGCTAAATGTATACACGAACAGCCTTCAGCATCTGTCAATGTCGGATCAGCACCGGCATTCATTAATAAAACAATAGCATCTAAATGTCCTTGTCTAGTTGCCCAATGTAATGGTGTTGCATTCAATTCACCACCAATAGCATCAATCTCAGCACCTTTATCGATATAATATTTAATTATATCACGACGATTATTTATTGCCGCCCAATGTAATAATGTTACAGTTTCACTATCGCGCTGATTCACATCATAACCAGCTTCAACTAATTCTTTAACACGACCAAATGCACCATACTAAAACAATTGAAATTCCATTTCAATACAAATATAAAATTAGAAAGAATTGAATCAACTAACTTGTGTTGCTTTAACTATATCGAAACCGCTATAATCTTGTTCAACAGCAGCTACAGTCGGTGTTTCTTTTGTTATTAAACTTTGACAATCACGGTCG
>JAZBGX010000564.1:3197-24924 GCA_037414775.1 Zonitis immaculata
AGTATATCAAATAATGGTTGAAAGTAAAGTTTGCGAAAGTTCGGTGTCCAATTGTATTATAAAGTCAACAACAATAACAGAAAGATAACGATAATATCACGATTGTTGAAGGGGCGTGACGCACGAGCATAACCAATCCATATAATTGATACCAGAATGACATTAGTAACGAATTTATTTTTCAACAACAGAAACATAAGTTTTATAACGAAGATTTCCATTATAATGCCGAATGAAATATTGATGAAAATAGGTTAAATATTACAATAAGAACAATAGAAATTTCAATATAATAAAACAGAACAACAAAACTGATAAAGTCAACAATTAGTATGAACTAATTCCTGTTTTGTTGTTTTTTTTTGTTCTCAATTGTTTTAATGTATGTTGTACTTTAAATTGAACACTTGCCATATCTTGAAACCTACAAGTAGTAATCAGCAAACAATTTGTGATTAAGAAATGCGAAAATCACGTTCTAACATTATTTTACATATACATACTCATTATAGTTTCAAATGAAACCAGTTCATTCAATTCAATAAAGTGCAATTAAAGATAATATCCATAGAATTTGGACGATATCAAATATATTTTTTTAAGCTTTTACTTCATCAACACATTATAATATTTAAAACACGTTCTAATTAAAATGCTATCTCTATTCAATTTTTATTCGAAATTCAATTAATGATATAAATATAGTTGAAAGTTTTTAATAGAATTATTGCCGAATTATTCAACAACAAAAATTGCCCAATTTCGCAGAGAAATTCACTTTAATTCAACAGCATAATAATGAAATAATTATGGCATAATTGCCTTTTTTTCTCGACCAACCAAAATTACTTTTCCTCTTACAAGAATTGTAAAACAAATAAAAAAGATAATATTGTTATTATTCATTAATATTGTATTTTACCTGGTAAATTGATGCCGGACATGAAAAGTTTATCAGGTAGATCCGTTATTGTTTTAGGACGAGCGATTTCCAATTTACGATTTGATGATCCTGTAATTAAAAATAATAATATTAATAATATACAATGAGAATTATTAGGTCGACGACCTGACAATTCAATTAAATTTTTTAATTGAAATCGTCCGCATTTCAAAAAACAAATTATAAACAATTGTAATTTAATTGAAATAAAATGAAATAATAATAATAAAATACTTATATAAAATAAAATTGCATAAAAAATTCTATTTGATTTATTTCCATCTGTATTAAGTTTAACAATAAACGTGTAATAATACCCGACAACTGCACTCTAGATATAAGAGATTTATGTTGACGTGATCTTTACGCAACAGAAAATGAATTATTCATCAGAAATATCGACATTGTTGAATAGGTTATTATTAATGGTTTTGTACGGTGGTCCATTAACTATAACCATATCAATAGAATAACCATCGAAAAGTTTACTTATATTTTAGGAAAATAAATAAATAAATAATCATTCGGTTAGTATCAAATTATTATAAGTCCTAAGAAAACATTGTATGCATTCATAACTATTGTGCGAACTGCTGCACCTAAAACGTGGGAAAATAGCTGATTTCCTTCAATAATAATAATAATAATAATGATAAATACAAGAACAGAGATACAGAGAGTAAGAGAGATGAGGGATCAATTGATCGGGTCAATAAACATCTGGTTGAATAACGATCGCATCGATCAAGGTGTTTCTCGATTATTTCAAATAATTTCGATTTATTATTGGAAAATATGAATTCAGAGATCTGAGAAAAACAATAACAAACAAACAAACAAACAAACACATATGCTTGATTTCAAATTAAATTAAAACAATTAGTAATGAAACAGCTGAGTTTAGGAGAGTCATTCTTATTTAACCCCAACAATGATTCAGGTCAAACGAATCTGCGATTGAGAGAAAAACAAAAATCATAAAGTATAACAAAACAGCTGTATTTGATTTTTCTTTAAATTAATCATTAGTCATTATAATGTGACAATATAGAAACTTGTAAAAATTTATTTTTTCTATGTAAATACAAAACAAACAAAATAACCAATGAAATTGTTGTATTTGAATAGAGAAATAAAACACATTTCTGTTAACAAAAAGTAATAACAAACATCCGTTTTTAATACTCATTCATCGACTTTCCAATAACTTTAGCAAACCCGTGCGAAGAGCAAAAGATAATATTTGGTTTTGATCATAAGTGGAATTTCACTCAAAGCTATTATCATAACAGTAAACTTTTATTCAATTATCACGAAAAACTTGGTGATAATAAAAATTAGTAACAAAAGAAATTGATGGCTGTTAGGTTTTGCCCGGCGCCTCCGCCAAAATTGCAATTGGAAATATTAAAATACAATAATTGTATATGATTAAAATATTATTGGAATTTATCTTCTATTTTATTGCCGGGTTTGAAATGTTTTGCTAATGTTCCGGAACTGTTTTCATGCTGTCAGAACACAATTACCTGGGGACGATATAATTAGAAATTTTCTACAAGAACATGTACGTTGTACGTGGGCTGGATTATTATATGCATATATATGTAAATATAAATAGCTGGAATATGTGAATAAAATCTTATACGGTTGAAAGATTTACGGTTTCACTTGTTACCAAGTACTGTAATATTGTTTATGAACGATTATTGAACATTTGTTATTATAACATTTGATGCAATAGAATTAACAACTCAAACCTACGCTTATATTGTTGTTTCGTTCCTCATTATTATTATTATTAGTATCATTATTATTTAGTTTGGGAAAACAAACTTGTTAGGATCATATAATAAATTGGTTATTTATTCTATATAGAGGATGCATAAATATATCAAATGTGGTTGGTGTGTGTTAACGGTACCTGTTGTGAGCTTTAATAATATGTGGATTGTATGAAATACCAGCGGCGATACTTATTAAAATTGATGACAATCAAAAGGAGAAATGACCCAAATAAGAAAAACATACAAACCAGGATATAACAATAATAAATAAAAATTATTTTTCTTTATTGTTCAATTATTGAATCCAAATATGAAAATTATTGTCGCTTCCTATTTCAATACAAACCTTGCATAACAACAAATTTATCTCGTCACCATCTGAAATCGACTAACGGACGAATAATACCGTAAATCTCTAATTCCCAGGACACAATTACACATAAACATAAACTTATATAAAACAAATGAATTGACCTTTTGTATCGAACCTACATTTGCCAAAGTTAAAATCACATCTGCATATTATATTTAATCAAATATCTTTCTTTGAAGTTATTCCTAATGGAAAAATGAATAGGCAATATTTTTTTTTAAAAAGCAGCAAAAAAATTCTGATCTCTCTTATAATGTATCCATTTTTTTAAAAATTCTAAATAATTGTTAAAATTGCATGACTGTATAATTAGGAAATATCTGCAAGATTGCGATTATAAAATGAAAAGTTGTTTCACGCATGCAATGTTGCAATCAAGAATTAATTAATAAATTGGTTGGTAACGAATAAGGGTTCTATGACTGGTCCCCATAGTAAATTAATGGCACGCGTATTTAACTTAGCACACGAGACGAGATATATTTCCCGGAAACTGATAAACGACAAGAGAGATTCTTACAAACAAAAATTATTCAATTCTCCAGTAATTTTTTACTGAAAATTCGGATTTTAAAGTTCAGAAAGTCGTTTATTTCATAACAAAGTGCTTAGTAGTTTAGTCACGTTCATTACTTAGTTTTTGGCAATTCTTTAGCAAAATTCTTCCTGCATTTTTTTTATGTAAGTTGCTCAACAATTTCACAATCAGTCTACAGCTTGAATTTATTTGTTTTCTTTAAAAATGACATTTTTTTTTCCTCTAATTAATTCCTTTATATTTTCTTTAGGTTTGATGTTTATCAGAAAGATTGATTATAGTTTTAAAATTTAACAGTTTTAGATAAACAGTGTGTAACTTATCATGTTAAAAAAGTTCAAAAGCGATCAACAGTTCTTGGATTTTTGTCTACCAAAAGGTAACCCTTTTAGACAGTACGTTGAGAAACATGCGAAAATAAAAAATAAAAACTGAAAAATTCCCATAAAAACATGTGAAAAATTAAAAATTTATATTATGAAAGAAGAAGAAAATCTCAATTCCAAGTTAATTAAATATTTATTATTTTCATTTTATATTCATTTAATTTAACTTGAAATTGATTCTAGATAAAAATCTAAATACTTATTTTGTTTTTATATTTATAATAAAATATTTTCTCGAGGAAAGTAGAAAAACAATTTATATTATTATTTAATTAGCTTAATATAACCTCGATGGAAAATATAAAGATAATTAATAATACATTTTAAATAGTTCAATGGCTTTAGAAGTCAAAAATGGACTATGGATAAATGTAGTTATGAAGTTTCCAAAAAAAAAACAGAAACCTATGTCGTAGTTTTAAGGATATGACAGAACGTAAAAAATCATCAAAGGAGCTCATTAGAAGAGAGATTTTCTCAAAAATAAAAAATCAACTCTCATAATTAAGTGAACTAGCAGTTTAAAACTACAAGGACTGGAATTCTAATTTAATTGTGAAAAAATCGAAATTTCTTAGTTAGTTATAAAAAAATTTAACTGGTTCTTTATTCAACTATTGGAATTAGTTATACGAAAAAAATTTAATTTGAAGATTTTGATGTGAAATATTCGCAAGGATCTTATAACCGGCAATCCTACATTCAACCTCAATCAGTCAATCATTGAAAATAATCGGTCGTAATGAGTGGACAATTTGCATTGCACTAATTGCAATTTATTGGTTGAATATATCAATATCGATATTGCATGAAGAGAATGCAGTGTCCTAAATGCATAGCTATATCAACAACAACGACGAATTATTGTATAATAATGTTAATGAATATATGACGCCAACGCAATTTAAACGTAGTAAAGTAGTGTTGTATAGTTGATTTTCTTTTATTATTTTGAAAAAAATTTTTTTTTTGTTTCGTGGTTTTTTTTTATTCCTGCATTCACAAGTTGTATTATGAACGACCCACTCATGTAAATAACTGTTTAGTAATATTGGCTATATTGAATGCGATATCATAATATTCAACACGAGTGGGCTACCTTTTATAATTTTATGAATTACTTTCGCTATTCTCAACTATTTCAAAGAATATTATGAATGAAAAATTATTTCTAAAACTTATTGCCCCACCAATTGAATTAACAGGTTGTATAATATATATGTATACAAAGTAGGTTTTAATATAGTCAATTAATTATTATGAAATAACAAGATCTATTGATTTTTTATTTATTTTATACAAGATAAAATTGGTCAATATTCTTTTCAAATCATTATTATTATTATTAATTTTATGACTAAATTTCGGTCAACTGTAGGTGTTTTTATTTTGTTTATTTTAAACGATAATCAAATCGAGATACAATGCATCAATTTGTCCCAACTATAAAGTAGGCGATTGTATTGTTGGGCAACATCAATTCCGTTTTACCATCTTAAGATATAATTTTTTTGAATTTTTTTCTGAAAAATGAAAAAATCGAAGTAAAAGGTTTTTGATATTATAGAAATTCAGAGCAATAGCTCCAAGCAAAAAGTCTTAAATAGGAACTGGCACGTTTAGCCTGAAGATGAATAAATAAGATAATCGCATTTCAAATGTTTTTAATTTTGCAAAAAAATAATAATTTTTTTGTATTTTCTATTAATCTAAGTATTCCTATATACTATACATACCTATATCTCTATATAACTTTGTCATAATGTTTTTATTTTGCCTAGTTAGTTCCCTTTCGAAAACATGGCAAAAAAGAAAAAAGAAAATTATAAAATAACATTATAACCGATCAACCGTATTTGGTAAAACACGAGAATTTCTATAAGAAGATTGCAATATTTGTTGTTCGATCTTTTTAACAAACAAATAATAGGAAAATCAACAACAACAAAAACAAATTACATTTGTAATAATATAAACAGATGTAAGACCGGCAGTATTTATATACATACATACATACTTATTATATTCAGATATATGTTTTGTTTTTGAAAACGTATACGGAAATATCGTATACATTTGGTTTTATAAGTAAGATATACCTTCTCTCGTTTATTGCACGACAGCATATTTAATATTCCTAATAATGCGCTCTCCCATGAAAGTGCCCCGTCAATGTGTATATAGAAATATATAATAATACCTACATTATTTTATCAAATACCAATGTCTGTATATATAAATGTACTTCTTATATGAATATAGCGTTCCTTGTTTGATTACAAGAAAACCTCTAACAGTTGTAATTTACCGATGATAAATCAAATAACTATACGTACTTACATTAAAGAGCGGCAATGTGTCATTGTAAATGTTGAATTAGTGAATAATGTCAAGTGACAGTTTTAGTAGGATTTAAATATTGAATGAATGTCGCAATAAACGGAATACAAATTTTCAAAATTATAGGAATATGGGTAAATGTTATTAATTTGATTATGAATATAATTACTACAATTATAATCATTGATTGTACAAGTAGTAATAGTAGTTATAATATAAAATAATATAAGAAGAATAATTAAAACGGATATGGGCTTTTGACTTCCTTTTAAATTGTCTTCAAGCGAAATTGTCTTAATATGTGAATAAATATGTATCGGTTACATCTACATTCTTTATAGATCTATTTTGGATCGCTGTTATTGAAAAATAAGCATCAATTATCGAAAATTCGTTTAATTAAATTAACCGGATTAGATTGAATACAATTACTCAAATGTTACTCCTCCTACCATCTGTATCATTCGAAGTGCCTATCAAATTTAAAAATAATTTTCGAAAACTTACTTGCATTTCTGAATGAATTATTTCATTACTACTCAAGAAAGAGGTGGTGGAAATTACGTCTTTCAATAAATGTTGCAGTTTCACAAGCTAAATCCAAATTGATCGAAGGGCATTTTATTTTTCTACTACTGGATGCAAACGTATTCTTTTGAATGGATTGAAAAAGGCTACTCAGAATTTGTATCGAAAGCTTTTGAGAGTAGCTAAGGAAAATTTGTTTCCAACACAGAAATTCTAGCCTCATTTCTTCTAACTGATAAGTACATCATATGTTTTGATTTCAGGAAAGTTTTACTATTAGAGAATATCTAGAATTGCAGTTGTTTCTGGATAGTATTATAATTTAATTATTGAAATATTATGAATAAATTGATTATGATAAAATAAAAATTAATATCACTTGTTGAAAAATTGAATTATTATACGAATAAGAAAATAGTTAATTTGTTAAAAACATTGGTTTTTCAATATTAAATAATACCAATTACAATCTTCAATAGAAATTGTCGGTGACAATGTAATTTGTCTTGTGAAAAAAATATCTTGGAACATTTTAAATGTTTATCGGTTAAATGGAAGGCACACGTGTGGTCAAGCGGTTCATTAACATTTTTATAACAAGTGCAATCCAATTGAGATTTAAGATTAAAACCAGAATACTACCTGTCAAAATTTCGAGATTATTTTAGGTCGGAGTGTTTATTTTTTGTTTTTATTAATTCTCTAAAACAACCGATATAAATATGTTAATAAAAATATGTCGTATTCATTATAAATAATCATATAGGAAGCGTAAGGTGGTATGCGAACTAGAAGATTAATGTTTGCCTGAGGTGACCTCAACTACCCACACCTAGGCCAACATTTATAAAATAAACTTTACCTTATGGATGGACTAGGTGACATCCATTCAAATGAACACTTTATCATGAAATGTTATTACTACTACTACTACTACTACTTCTAATTCACTAATAATAATATTACTGCTTTGTAGTTATAGTATATGATCAGATAGAATGTTTATTTTTAAAATTCACACAAATTCCAATAAAAGTTGTTGGAATGTTGTTGGTCGTGAAATTGGCCAACGGCGTGCAATATAATCCGCTCTACTTTATCATCCGAAAAAATTGAATTAATTTGTTTTAATCGAATGAACGCCACAAGCCTTCATTCTCCTACTCACCATTTTTCAAGGATTCCTTGTCATCTTCTTCGTCACTATCAATATGAGGTATTGATCCAGCAAATTCGAACATAGGACTAGTTTGTATTGAAGTGTCTTTTTTAAGTATCGCATTTTCAGGTGGTCGACATAAACATTGGCATGCACAAGATGACGTCTGAGATGATGATATTTTTGTATTTAGTTCATCATCTGCATCATCATCATCATCGTCATCATTATTATTGATTCGTCGATCCAATGGTAAATATTGTAAACATTGCGAACATGGAAATGTTAAATCATCTAATGGTATCCTTTCAATAGCATGTTCAACTGATATTAATAAATTTTGTAACAGTTCAGGTAATTCAACACCATCATAATCATCATATGGTGCTATCTCCAAATCGGAGATTGATTTCAAATTTGAACACATTATGTCATCTAAATTATTTAATGGATTTTTAAATTCAGCTATTGTATGGCAGTGAATATGTAAGTATTGTCGCCAAATTAATGATGCTTCTAATCCAGGCAGACTACGTGTTCTAATACACAAATAACAGTCTTTGTTTCTGATTAAGGATGGGTCCAATGGGCCCAAATGGATGACAACACCGCACTCGCCCAGGGAAAGGGGCCATCCTAGAGGCGCCGAACCGTCAGACGGACAATTGCTCTGAAACAAGATAAAACAAAAATGAAAATACAATAATGCCACAGGCACAATTCAACAACAAAAATTAAATTATAAGTACTATGTATGTATGTAAGTTATACGAGTACAAAACGTGCATAAATAAATAAACTCATCATATGAAATTCTTATGTAGGCCATAAGCCAAATTTTATGGTGTTTTTTTTTTTTTAATAAATATTCCACCCTACTATTATCATTTATTCAATCTAAAGTATTCTCAAGTTATTGTCTGGATTAATCGTACGATTTCTGAAATTTTTTTCACCAATTAAAACATTTTTTTTTTAATACAACGGATTACCCTTCATCGTGTTATATACCTATACATATAATAGGAATTGACATTTTTAAAACGATGACCACCATGTCAATCAGCTGTCTATACCTTTCTCTTTGAATATTTCTATTGAATTGTGACATGAATATAAAGAAACATACATAAAACAAGTTGAATTGTATCAGCTACCAGTTATCTGTATATTGAATAATGTAAATTTTGTACAAATGCAAAATAGACAAAACAATAAATTTAGAAATGTTGAACACTTTTTTTAACCACAACAAACTTCGTCTTCTTCAAATTTCTCACTTATCATTCTCTATTATTGTTTTTCTTTTTTTTCACAAAAGGTCTATTGAATAATAAAGCGAAGGCTAATAATAATTTTTCCTCTAACTTTTCGATTTATATTGTTAGAAAATCACTGATATTGTTGTCTATCAGCTATATTGTATTCAATTGAATTATGTAAAGTATAAGAAAGTATATGCATTATATAGAATAATTCGAAAAAAATGTTTTAATAATCCCGGGATAAGGACAGGTAAGTATATAGTTGTTCATTATTAACGCAAAAAATAAATAAATGTGGATGTAGAGAATGCTTATGATAAAGTTTTACGCTTGAAAAAATGCGACATATGAAAGACAGTTTTTCCAATTAGCGTCTTTATTCTATTTCAACATTTAAACTGACATTGTGATTTAGAAATTATCAATATAATTATAATGGATGTTTCATTTTTGCGATAATCCCTAAAGAAACAACACATTTCAATTGATTAATTACAAGACAATCAAATGATTGTGATTTAATTATGAAATCGTTTATTTAAAATTTTCTGAGTCACACACACACACACACACACGCGCGCGCGCGCAACAATTGTAATTTAAGCTTGTTTAATACATACTTTGTATAGAGAGATGAATTGAATAATTTGATTTAATTCCCCTATAAATTTTATTTTGTTTCACAATTGCGTGTTGATGGTTTTAATTTGAATCGACCAGCCAAACAAATGCTTTCAAGTCTTGTTTGGATTTAATTTAAAATTTGATCTATGACAGGAATTTCTTGATTGTAAATGGTTTCCGCATTGATACAAGAAACCAGTAAGGTGACAGTCAACTGTTGTATCATTGCTACCGTTTATTGTTAATCATCTCAAGTTAATTTTAAAATGAAAAAAATAATCGGGACAAGTTTCCTCTAGTTTTAGTTATTATCACTATTATTATTATTATTATCAGGCTGTGAAATCATTTTCCCCGTTCCTTCCAACAAGTATCAAGTATTGATTTTTACCATTGATTGATGAACAATAGTCGGAGATGGTTTTGCAACAATGACGCAGAAGAATATTGCTGACCCTGACCTTACCTAAGGTAATACGTCAAGTCGAGGCCTATCGATGTGGTAGGTCCTTTTCTTTCAGTGCAGAATAGAGGTGAGATAATGTCACAATAAATTATAGAACATACACCCAAACACGTTTAATCTTACATACATCAAAGGTATATTCTCCACGGACAGACAAATTGAAATTTTTTCATCTCCAGAAAAATAATAAGAAAAAAAAACATTTTTAAAGAAAAAGTCCACCAAGGGGTGTCTCTTCAATTTTATGTATCACCCACGTTGAACTTGGGTTTTAATAAAAAGACCGACAATTTCTAATCGTTGACGATCGCAATGATGGTTTTTGTAAGAGATTTAGTGACCATTTTGGTTTCGATTTAGGTTGATGTTCATAGAAGAGAAAAAACAACCCACACAATATATTTCACTCCCTATATTTTAATATACGAATGGACCCCATGCTAGTTTATAAAATGAAACGACAAGAATGCCGACAGATCAGTTATGGTTTTCTTCAATCGATTTCAAGAAAAAGGAAATATAATTAAAATGCTACTCTAGCAATTAAGATTAACTTGCAATAATTTTTTTCTATAATTATTATTTGTTGCTTCGATGGTGTTGATATTTTATCATTTAAATGTATCCATAAAGTTTTCCATTAGTGTTGGAAATTAATGTTTTTTTTTATTTTTCCATAAAAAAATTAATGCTTTGCAATAGAATCCATCCTAACATTATTATTATCAATCAAATGCACTAGTACGACTCAATTGACATTTTATTGTTGTACCTGACCTGATGTTTGGTCTTTAATAGAATTTTATAATTTCCAATGGAATACAGAAATCGTTCATAGAAAATTCATAGCTCCAAAAAACAAAAAAATAATAATGAAATTCTTGGAATGTTAGTCCCTTTTTTTTTGTTTAAGTTTTTACAGTTGAGAATTTTTCACCGTTATATTTATACAATTTCCATGTGAATTTTGTCGCATTTGCTGTGAAATGTCGTTTTCTTAATCATTAAACCATAAATTTTCAGTTTACCAGACAACTTTATATAACTAACATAATAATCGACGAAACTAAAATATTTAGTTATGGTTTTATTTGATCAGTTTCATTTTTTTTTTTTCCCAACGAAAACTAATTTAATTAATTTGTAATTAAAATGAACTGAATTTGATAATGAGAAATAAAAAAAAGAGAAACTTTTATTGCGATGATTGTGAAATTTATTCGACATATTAAATTTGATAGAATCTTTTCGACCACGTGGTCAATTTATTTAAATTAAAAAATAGTTGATAAGTATTGAAAAGTTGGGAAAACTTTTCATTATTTCAAAGTTTATTTATTTATTTGGTTGTTGAGTATTGTTAAACTGTTTTAAATTCACAGGCTAAAGGTTAAAAATATTAAGAAATTGATGACCCTTATTAATCGACATAATCAATTTAACTATTTAACTGTCGATAATATATCTGACACTTATCAATTAAATAGTATTCGCTATACTAACAAATTGAATTAATTTATGTAACTACAACTAACATATAATGTAATAAACGGAATTGTCTTCACACTATTCTACCAGTACAATATTACAGTTTGTTATTAACAATAATTTAATAACAAATCAAATCATCATAAAATTTTAATGGTTGCCGTTTGAAATATTCCATGCAAATCCTAATATTATAGAAATAATTACAACTGTTGTGAAATTTTCAATATGTGATTCTAGAGATATAACCAGGTACGATAGAAGAGATTGTAACGATATTCGATCAATGAAACTAATTAATTGCAACCGTCTCAATTAAATAGCGACAGAACGAACAGCCTATGTATTCTTGTAACCTATAGCAATTACGTTGTCGGAACATGGATTGTTAAATAGAACTTGATAATCATTAGAATAAATCTAATATGTTTAAGTCGATTCAATTATAAACGTATTGAATAGAAATTTTGTGAAAATTGCCATTTTTCCAAATAAAATACTAAACATTCAATTTATATATCGACCTGAAATCAATAGCGGAGCGAATGTTGTATTCTTAATTTACATATGTTAATAACGAGGTTAGTGTTTTGCTTCTTAATTTTGTTCTGCTTTTTGTATTGATTTGTTTGTTTTAAACATCATCTCGCTTTTGCTACTCAAATTGTCATACAAGTTATATGATCTAGAAAGCTAAAGGATAATTAAATGGTCTTTGTGTGTTGACCACGATGTCGGATGGGTATGCCGTTTATGTCGAGTTTACTATATTTGGTTTTGATTATAAATTTGCTCTACGTGAATGAAATTACAATCATGGCGTCGTATTTTATACACACCTATTTTATACTCTAATAATAAAGATACCTTGAACATTTTTTGTTTCTTCAAACAAGTCAACTAACTATCTGATAACAAATTGTGCTGTGATAACGATGTACAATAATTCAATAGAAACAGAAATAGGCGCCAACACTTGAAAGCTTCCCACACTTTATTAACTCAATATTCTTTAACAACCAAACCAATTATTCTATCCTCTTAATTGTCACTTCTTTTCTTTGAAATGAAAAAAAAGAAAACCGAATCATTAACATCCCGATAGATTACTTGTCAACAAGACAATAATTGTGATTAATGGTTGCTTCGAATTGAAAATTAATCATTATATTCACCCTACATATACATAACAAAAATAATTTAAACAAAAAAAAAACAAACTAAATCAACTCGTGAAATTGACCATCTGTTTGTTTCTAATAAAACTTATAGTAGTAGCATTTTCTCCCCTTATAACAAACGATAATCGAATTATATTCAATAATGCGTGATGTACTCTTTATTTGCTATTGTCATGTAATCGGCTCATCTTCAGATAAGCTACTACTACTACTACTCTTTTGTAAAATGAACGAGAGACTCTCTTTTGAATATTACGCAAGTTGAACTTTTTTCCAAGTACAGCACAACAATAACATTCCGGGCAATGACACAGCAACAATAACTTTTTTCTATCTATTTATTTAAAACAATTTTCACCTATTTTATATTATGTTGATTTAACTCTATATACATATTGCATTGTTTAACTTATATTTAAATGACTGAGTAACAAAGTAGAGGCGCCATAAGAATCGACAATATCTTTTTCTTTATTATATTTATTCCAAAATTTACACAATAAATATCAAAGCGATAAAAAAATTTAGCCCGGCGCATCCACCATTTTCACTAGTTAGTTTTTCCCCATAAATATATATCATTATAAATGATGTTTCCGTATTATTTACGTTCATACGATAAATAAATAAATCAATAACATAGAAGTAGTTTTGCTAGGAAAAAAAAAACACGACAACAAGGTTTGAATTATTCCTACTTTATATGGCATAATTATGCGAATTTGTTGATAATTGCAAATTTCTCAAATTATAAATCTCATTTAGTATAAATTCCTCGAACGTGACTTTATTTGAAAGCAATTTTTCAAATATAAATTGAAAAGAAATATAATGTATTATTGAATAATTTTTTTAGATGAATTGCTCGCCTACACATAACCCAACAGATAGTTAATAGATTCACACCTTTATTTTTACAAGAACCCGTATTGTCAATGTAGAAAGATAGAGAAGAAGAGGTGCAAATACGCCTTCACCTTCACTATATACAACAAAATCGTGGGAAAATTCACTTTTACACTTATTTTAAACAAAAATCGAAATGTCATGCTAACCGTATTGTAATAAGAGAATAGAAGAAAGTGCCGCATACTTTCCATATTTGGTATTGATAGTTCAATGTATTTGAAGTGCAGTAAAAGAGAGAGAGAGAGAGGGAGAATGAAAGGATATCTTTCTAGAAGACTGCATCCTGGACTTGATTTTTATTTGGAAAATAAAAATGTTAATTTATAATCAATTTCTATGAAAATCAACTATATATACACCTAATTAATAAGACACTTTTAGGTTTCTTTCCAATTATTATTGGTTCTTGAGAAAAACAAAAAAATCAAAACAACATTTTTTGATTTGAGTATTTAATTGATGCATTTGACACACGTGTTCAACCTTTATATTAAGAAAGAAATTAAAGACGAGGTTAATTACTTGACATTGCCTAAATTTTTGACACCTGTAGTTTTTTGTTTACTTTAGACAAAAAAAAATCAATAATACATATAAATACGACACAATTGTAATGGTTACAATAGATTACGAGAAGAATTTTGTCTCTCTACACTCAAATAGAACATATAAATGACTGTTACCATTCTTTAGAACAATCCACAAGGAATTCAACACCTGTTTGAAGATTGTATCAGAGATGGGAATGAATGCAAGTATCCCATAGAGATTGTGGCTGGTTTGAAAATAAAACCTCTATACGACACCTTTTCAAAAACAATCTATAAATAAGTATACCTATATAATAATAGTAATACTAATAATTGCATTTCGAAAAGTGTAATTCCCTATAAATACCTATATTGAAACAATTTTAACGAGTTTATATAGCTCGAAAGTCATATAATAATTTCTAACAAAGTCGAGGTTCAGGTCAACGGTGAAATCATCTATAAATAAAAGCTTCTGTATTTGGAAAATACGGTTTTTTTTTTCTTTCAATTTCTACCAAACAATACCATTGTTCCTAGATTTTCCAATAATTACTGACCTACAAGTTATTTGACCTATTGTGATTTAATTAACCTACTAGAGAGTTTTTCTTTTTCTTTTTTGCAAGAGCAAAAAATCGTAAACTAAATAAATTCAAATTTGTATTGATAGATTAATGTCAATTGTATTTTGTCGTGAATATAACGGTGGCCATTTTACAAATTAATCGCACTGGTAAAGAGTCCCACAAGTCACGACATAGAGGTCCATTTATGGTCCATTATCTGGGACAATCATACAGTGAAAACTATGCCGTCGTGCATTCCGAATTTGAATCAACTTTTCTTCCAATGATAATCAATATCATCATCATTATCAATAACTTTGGCAGAGAAATTCGTTGATAATTGAAATAGCAAAAAAAAAACCTTAACGAAGACAAATTGTCGATGTCGTAAATATTGACTAGTCAATCAATTCAATTAAAATATCAATTAATTAATTAATCAATTAAAATTTGAAAGAAAAAACATACAGAATCAAAATAGAAAATTTATTGATTTCTGATGTCGTCTCTATTGACCGATTCTAAACTATATTTAAACAAAGTTAACCCACATCTTTACAATCAAATATGGTATTATTAAAGCTGCTTATTAGGTAAATCGGATTTCTTGTGATGATTTCTACATTGTTGTTATTTCCTAGTTAGTTATTGATTGCCAATAAAATCAACAATTTATTATTATTATCATTATTATTATTATTATTGTCATTAGAATTTACCAATGTTCTTTTTATTCGAACTTTATAATCGAATATTATGGGAATTGATTCGAATTATTTGAAATTCTATGGCAATCATTCAACGATAAAATTTCCAAGCTAATGCGAAATTATATTTATAGAAAATGAAACGACCTACTCTCGATTTATTTCATAATTTTGTGTTTTTTTTTTACTCCTTTACTTATTATAAATCATCGAATTTGTTGTTGTTTTTTCGTATGTGGTAACTTTTAATGATTTAAATACATTAAATTAATATCTATGAATGTATTTAATGCATTTAGAAATTTTCAAATGATACTATAGTTTTCCTTAGAATTATTCACAATATTTCTCAATAAATTATTATTATTATTATTCCAGTCAACATAAATTCTGGTCGTCAGTGAAATTTCTATATTTTTGAGAAAATTTTCCGACTTTCGGGAATGCAATTTTTTTCTTTATTATTCAAAATTGTTTTCAATTTTGCAGTTTTGGCAATACTAATTCGAAAGCTTTTCCTGAAAATTTCCATAATTTCCAAAATAATTTAATTTTTAATTGGAATCATTCAACGATGAAATTTTTCTAAACAAACAACTCTCCAATGATTTCCATTTTCTTTTTTCTTTGGTTCGTTCTAATAAATCATCGTTGTTTCTTATAATAAGTGTTTATGATTGAAATTCATTCAATTGCGTATGAAAAGGTCATAAAAAATGTATAGGTGTAAACTAATTCTAATAATTATTTTGTAATTCAAAATTGAAATCTTAGGAAACAACAGAATATATATAGGGCGATGTCAAGGCTCTTTATCTATCTATATGTATATATATTCTTATTTCAACTAGTAAACAAATACTTGATCAATAAATAAATAGAGGAGACATAATATGATCATTTGATTACAAACAATTTTCCAATTATGCAAATATTATAAAACAGTGACTTGTATCGTAATATGCAACTTTATTATACAGTTAGTCAATATGAATTTTTAATTTATTTCTATAATGTGCGAATAGTTTTATAAATATATAAATTTATTATAGATCGAAATTTATTCAAACTTATTGTTAAATATATTATTTATTTATTTATTTATTATACCTACGTATAGATTTGTTGTTTTGAAAATTTTAATATGAGCTTATTATATGTGTACGTATATGTAAGTTATGATATATTTCAAACCGGGTACTATTTGTTTCATTAAAATCGCATAAAATGGATGCCTTCAGCTATACATCTCGGGTCATTTAACAATAAAATATCATTTGATGTTATAATTTATAAAAGATTTATTGCATCTATACGTTTATATTATAATAACATAGAATATAGCTAGATAGTTAAACGCCAAATAAAAAATAAATGTAAAAATTACCTATAAGTATACAATATAATAAAATTATAAAACATCAATCATATTCAGGACCGGCTCTAGGGTGATTGGCGCCTTATAATATATAGTTTCTCAATTCTAATGCCGATTTCTATAAGTTCAATTTCGAAAGTGAAATTTCAAAAGCTACACTATCATATTTATATGTGCTAGAAAATCTCTGAGCTTTTTGGAAGTTTTCAGAAATTTTTGTACCGATGTAGAAATTTCAAAAACAAAAGTTTCGATTATTTTAAGGTATTTTTGTTGATTTTCTATTCGATTTCCATAAACAATAAATATCATCGTCTATTTCCAATCGTTATTTGTATTTCATATTGTTATCAATAAAATTCTACCTATTCACAAAGTTAATAAACTTTGTATTTTATTAGCAATGTGGACATAAGTCAATTGCAAAGAATTTAACAACCATCGATTTCATGAATTACAAGGCAACTATTGAGCGTTAAATAAGTTTATTGTTATTGTTTGTTTTGTTGTTGTATTTTCCCTATCGAACATAATTCATTAATTGTTAGATCAAAAATATAAAAAGGAAAATCTCAACAATAGGTGTGACTTTATCCGCATACCATCAATTAAAATTTCCATCAATATCCAATATTAATCAAAAAGATTCAGTTTATGAAGAAAACTGAAAGACGCACGAAATAACACAGTAAAAAAATGTTTTTTGTAAAAGTGGAGTAATCGTGGATTTCTCTCTAGCAATTATATCGATTATCTATAGTGATCTGAAAACAAAACCCTTTGGCAATCAATTCAAATAATAATCATATAAAAATAAAAAAACAATCGGAAATTGTTCATTGTACCGTAAATAAGTATTCCTGTAAGTATTATGGGAAAATTTCCAAACAAACTTTAATTAAATGATAATAAAAAATAAATAAGCAAATTTTGCGACATCATTAATTCAAGGAAGTTGTTTTCGGAAAGCAAAAAAATTTGCAAAACAAAAAATCATAATATTATACACACTATACTATTATCATGGGAAAATCTCGATTATGGACCGTGTGAAAATTCAACATATATGTATGTATTTATGCTATTTTTATTATTAATAAACAATTTGTATCGCTTTGTAAGATAAGATTTTATAATTTTTATTTAAAAACTAGAATTTTTTTGTTTTATAAATATAAATTATGGACTTTCTATTGTGATGTGTTCTAATAGAGCAAGATATTAGAAGACAATAAATTACTAATTTTTCCAATATTGATTTTATGTGTGAAATAATGCACTTTAACTCCTATTATGGAGAAATTGATAAAATTGTATTCAAAATCGACCATAGAGACGATCCTGCCTTTTTCTTCTACTATTATTATTATTATTATTATTAATATTATTATCATCACTATTATTACTTAATGAAAGCCCGATCTAAATCAACTATTGTTGGGAGATTTTTAATCAAGATGAAAATACAGTTAATATTTTTTAATATCGCACGATTTTGCAAAAATCAAACAACTCTAAATTAAGCAGAATGATGGATTGATGTTAAAATTCTTAAACTTTCCCTAAAACACCAATGGACAAACAAAATTGTTCTCAATATTTTTTGATGAAACTCATTGTGTTATCACAAAATAATAATAAAAATATAAAACCGATTGATTTAATATTGATTGATAAAAAATATGGGGAAATTATTATAATATCGAAATAACAAAAACGTGATAGGGTTAAAAGTATGTCATGTTGTACAAAAAAAAAAACAAACTTGATTGATACAATCCAGAAAATGATGTATTATTAAAAGCTAAAATTATACGTTATAAACATTTATCATCTCACCTATATCAATATGTACATATGGATTTTCATTTTATAATTGTATCGATTTTCCCAAAAATTTCCCCACAATATAATTGTGATACGTCTTGATCTGCGAGTATATACAATAATTATAATTATTGTTCAGACGTCATGATTATCTTTTCTTTTTTTTATAAACGTTGGAGATAAATGCATCAAGTTGCAACACTAATGCAATTGCAACAACATTCAATTATAATGGAAAAGGTTCATGAAATTACGTTAATAATAATCATATCTCATCTGTGAGAAGGGCAGTTCTAACAACGCCCAATAAATCATAAAATAGTTAACATTTCATTAAAAGACGATTTGATATCATTATCATTATTATAATATTGCAACAGTCACGCCTTATCTATTACTATTATTATTATTATTATTCCTTGTTATTGTTGTTTTGTTTTAATATTGAAATAATAATAGTAATAATTATTTGCAAATTATTAAACTCATTAGGCAGCATATCAATTTCAGTTTATTAATTAATCGATAATTTATTGAAACTTTCTCATTATTTATTATTGGCTTTTTTTTGAATGGTCGGAGTTTTCGAAAATTAGAACCGCAATCAACAACAATCTAGATGCTTGAGGATACATGTTTTTTGTTGTTGTTGTTGTTGATTGTTCATTAATCTTTATTGAAAATCATGATATCGTATTTTGATGTGCAAATTAACGTATCAATAACTATTAAATGAAATTCCCATATCATTTTGCCTTCCTGTTGTTATTTGATTAAATCGATATAATTATTATTATAATTGCCGAAAGGCCTAATCGATGGATAGAGTAGAATAAATATGTATACGAATAAATAATAATAATAATAATAATAGTCATTGTTCCTGTTTTCAAGTAAAAGTTGATATCGCCTACATGATCAAATATCAATAAAATTGTGTCATCTAGAATTTTGAACATTTTAAATTATTATAATCGATCCAGTATAGTTTTAATAAAAGTAAAAGTGGATTTTCGTAATTTAGAATATCAATAAATAGAATTGCAAATTGTTTAATTAATTCAACACCCACCATATGAATATTTCAATAATACTGCCTCAATTAATTTTCAGGGATCTATCAACATTATCATGCATATTAGATTCTTCATTATTTCAAATTAAAGGGTTTTTCAATGGAAACTTCCACATTTTCCAATAAAAATTACAAAAGTAAAATTTTCACATAAATTCTCAGGGTTAAGTCAGTCCATTGAATTTGGAAACACCTGTTCAACCAGCAATTTAAGTGTTATATTATTGCAGCCTTGAATTTGAGAATGTTTTCAATCGAAAACAGTTATTTTCGATACATGCGTGCAAAGTTAGGGATTCTGGCAGACTTGAGTCTGAGATTACGGCGCATTCTCAACAAAACTATATTTCATTAGTGCATTTCTGCACACGTCGAATAATGTAGAGACAGGCAAAGATGTTGATAGAGACACGGAAGTCATTTTCTCGTACGTGTGCGGGAATAATTGATTGAAAATATAGTTGGTCAGGAATCACATAGGTTTTTTTACGCCCGAAAGTCCAACTTTTGATCTTCCCATGACATTTTCTAGAAATATTTTGCCTTTCTACAATTGAATCTGAGTCCTTGAAAAGGACTCAGATTTTATCTACGAAGTTGTGTTCTCCGCTAATTCTCAAACTTCCTGAACAAACATTCTCATAGTTCTCACGAAGAAGTCTCGATTTTTTTTTTTTTGAAGAATTCTAGGAAACCTATTTAGAAAAAAATTCAGGACAACATAACTGTTTTTTTTTTAAGAAGTGCGAATCAATTATTTTGATATTAAGCCTTGAAAAATTCACTGTCATGGTTCATATTTTTCTTTTCATTTAGTTCTTTTTTCCTGCAATCTCCCCTTCATTGATTTGAAGCTAATTGCAGATGCAGGCAATGTGGGTGGTATCTTTTAATGCTAACTAACAACAAGCAGCAAGGCCATTTCTATAATAAATACACGAACTTAATAGAGAATTTACCGATAAAACAATTTATTTATAAACTTCTGTTTATATACCCGGTAATTACTTAATTATTCCAAGACTTGTTTGTATTGTTCTATAATTATTATTGTTATTATTATTATTTCAATCTTTCGAGACACACACACACATACACATAATATAATAGTGAAAGGTGGAATAAGTAAATAATATCCATTAAAGATTATTATTGTTAGAAAAAATCGACACCTCCAACTGTTGACTGGAAAAATAATCTAATAATATAAACAATAATATGAATCTCTCTATACCTAAACAGATTTATGTTATGATAGAAATTATTATTGAGCAATTACTTGAGTTCAAATCAAATGTTTTTACTTTCGACAATTGTAACAATTAAGTAATGAGTCCTCGATTTAATCATGCATTCTATACAAATTTCTACAAACAACATCCAACAACAACAACAAGGTTATTGGAGTTATTTTATAGGCGATTTATCATAAATGTGAAAAAATTAAATAAATGCTATATGTATGTCCTTAGTTATAAAATGGTCATCAAAGCAAATTTGCAATTATTCCATTATTGCATTTATATATTTATTATTGTTATTATTACGAAATCTTCTAGTTTTTAATAGAAATCCATTATTGTTGATTTATAATAAAATTTGTCATCATCATCATATCCTTGAGAATCACCTGTTGAACTCTCACAAGAGTTTA
>JAZBGX010000565.1:5449-29166 GCA_037414775.1 Zonitis immaculata
AAATCACTTATTCGAGTATTAACTCTATAGAAACCACAATGTTCTCTTTCTTATTTGCGTTTTGTATTCATGCTGGATGAAGATAGAAAAAAGTTGTGGGCGAAAGATGCTCTATTTGCTGAGCTCTATATCGTTTCAACATGGGGTCATTTCCATGTTGCTAGTTGTTCGGTGAAAGCGGTATATATACATATATAAATATAATGTCGAGATGTATGGAATTGAAACGGCTGGATCTCTAGAGAGTCCATCAAAACTACCCTCAAATATGTACTTGACTGACACAGAAATATCAAATAATAATTGGATAATTCATAATAATAAAAATGACTATATATATAATGTCTAGAAATAATTTATTATTAAATTAATTCGAAAACTAATATTGATAATAGAAATACTAATAATAATGAATTTATTGTTGTCGTTAAAGCTAAATTGCACGGTTTTATAATACCAAATACCGATTCACAGACACATAATTCAACTTCATAACCGGCCACTTCTTGTGTATAACAACCGGATGTGATTACACCTTCACCAATTGCTTGAACTTTCGTACACATATATGTGGAATTTTCAACTGGAAATTATGCTCAATGATATAATTATTAAATAAATTTGAAAAACAAAAAAGTTACTTTGATTATTGTAACGATAAGTGTATCTAGCACAAACTTGATTTGATGCTCGATGACATACAACACTGGTTCTTTTATTGTTCCATAAATATTTAATATCAGGCGGTCTACCATTATCTGGAAACAATGTTTATTTGAACGAATTACCAGAATGGAATTCATCAAGGCGTCCAGTCTGATAACGTGCAGAAAAAGGGTCAACCTCGGAATGAAAGATAATAAGTTAGTCCAAAAGGTTCAATAATAGAAGTCTCATGCCTGCTACACAATGTATCCAAGACCAAAGGTAACAAAATCTATTTGAGTTTTTTTGTACTCATCTAAGATTGCTGATTTTGAACATCAAAAAACTGTCGTCATAATAAGGGAATGAAGATATTGATTAGTTAGCTCAATCATGTAATCGTTGTTGATTGGTTAGGGCTTCATACAAATTTAGAGATTTATTATCTTTCATTGGGAGGTTAGTTCCTCATTTGGTTGAATTGTTAATCGAAAAATTTGTGACAAAATTCGGTTATTGTTTATTTTTCTAATTGTTTAGAGTATAAATAGTTTTAATATTGAGATTTGGAAACAATGAACACTATTGTCCATCAATGTCGTTTATTTGGAAATTGTTGGTTGATAAATTGGCGAGGACTCGCTAGGCGATGAGGACATGACGTGAATTGGTCTAGTAAATTATCCAGTACATAAGAATATGAAATTCTCAATTTCATAAATATAGTAAAATATAAATTACTTGAACTTTTACGTTTATAAAGAGTTGAATTATTAGAAAATGTCTTCCACTAAATAATTATTATAAATATATTTTATAAACTTTAACCATAAACAATGTATATACTTTTCGAATTAAGTACCATAAATCAGGATTGTTTAATTTAGAGTAACTTCATTATGCACATTTATAACTAACCAAAATTAAAAAGTTCATATAAACAAATGGAAATTTTGAATATTTGAGCAAAATTGAATGGAAATAATTGATGGAACTCGAGTAAACGTTGGATGGTATTCTATAAAATATCAAAAATCAAAAACCCTAATCTGCTTTGACCGATTAAAAATTTATAATTCAATATGTAGTATGATATTTTCAATCTGCATGTTACCTTTTAAAATTTATCCAAAATTTATGCTAATGGAAAATTTAACAATGCTAGTTTTTGTCTCTTATTGACTTTCTATTAAATAAACAAACTGGTCGTTTATTTTATGTATAATTAAAAAAAAAATAATAATAATAATACAATTTTTTCAATGGCTTTCCTTCGAATTTCCAGCTCATTCTCATAGTTAGTAAATCAATCATTTTAGAAATCTTTTATAATTATAATACGACATTGAAAATTTGCTAATGACATCTCAAAATCGAATTTACATACAATCAATTGATTAATGATGTCAATCTAATTTTATGCTTATCTTTGAATATCTAAAACATTAGTCAGCTATAAGATATTATTTCCTATTGCAAAATTTAAAGATAATAATATCTCTATACATCAATCTTGTCGCAAATTATTCCGATATTAATAGAATTAGATAGATTTAAAAGTAACACTCCCTTAAATAGACTTACCTGTTATAACAATCGGTAAATTACATGGTATATTATCATTATGTTCAGTTAAATCCGTACAAGTACCATTATATCTAGTTATATTATTATAATTTGGTCCGATCCAAGTAAATTCGAAACAATACGACCAGTTTTTATTCAAAACTGAATCGTCATTATAGTTAATAATCGCATTATTTGTATCTTGACCAATAACAAAAACGAATACGTCTAGAATGATAAATGTACCATTCAATGGTACAATAATGAAATGAATCTATCGAATCTAAGGAATTACAATTATTGTATTACTACTTACATGCAACAAGACAAATTAATTGAAATATGAGTATTTCCAATTTGAAACGTTTCATTTCAATTTAATTGCAATATCAAATCTACAATCAATTATTCAATCAATAAAGTACTACTTATCCATTATAATTAAAGATAAGATAATACTGGTTACATTTTAATTTCTGAAATTTGTTGCATTGAAAATTCTATATCTTAAATTAGTTTCATTTGATAAAAACATCTACATTTCTCTATACTAATTAAATTAAACGGAATGCAGTGTTGTATGCAGTATTTTATTAAATTAAAACGCATATAAAACCATATTTTCCGAATAAATATATTTTGCATATATATTTAAATTAAATTTGCATTTATTAAAATATTGAATTATTCAATTTTGAAAATGTAGGACTTATTCATTAAAATTCTAAAAATATTAAATCGATTTTAATTGAATAAGAAGAAATCTTTTATTATCAAAATTGCCCCGGAAAATTGCTCCGGACTATGTCGTCTATTCTGCAATATCCAACTACACGTGTATTATATATTGCATACGTCTCGACGTATTTAGTGAAATTTGATTTAGTTTAGTTGGTATTGTTTGATTGATTTTGAATTGACGTGTCCCCTACATGCTTATTACATTGTGTACGTATGTGTGTTGTCGAATTTTCAAGAAAAATCAATTGATTATAAAATGCATTCGATTCTGCAACGGGGAAATGCAATTCTAGCATATGCATTAAGTGTATTAGCTTGTTTAACATTTGCTTGTTTCGTTTCAACTGTTTTTCTCGATTACCGGCGTGATGTTTCAATGAATACTGTTAAAGTGGTTGTGTAAATTACCTTCAGATTTTTTACATCGTTACAATTAAATTACAAATTATAATTGTTGAATTTCAGGAAGAACGTACCAGATTATAGTGCGTCCCGTGAGAAGAACGATTTGGGCTTCCTTACATTCGATTTACAAACAGATTTAACATCACTATTCAATTGGAATGTTAAACAATTATTCTTATATCTCACAGCAGAGTACGAAACGTCCAGTAATAAATTGAATCAAGTATATTGATTTAATGAAATTTGATTATTATTTAATGATTATGGCAATATTTTAGGTAGTATTGTGGGATAAGATTATATTGAGAGGCGAGAATGCTGTACTAGATTTCAAAAATATGAATACAAAATATTATTTCTGGGATGATGGAAACGGTTTGAAGTAAATCTATAATACAAATTTTAATCGATAATTGATTAAATTCAAATTATTTTATTGTAGGGGTAATCAGAATATAACTTTAACATTATCGTGGAATATTATACCAAATGCTGGATTATTACCAAGTATTTTTGCACATGGTCAACATTCCTTCAAATTTCCGGTAGAATATACAACATCCAGGATGTAATTTGAGTTGAATAAAAAAAAAAACATGTTTCGTGTAATCATTGTATTTTATTAAAATATCATTAAAATAAATTCCAAGACAATACAACAGTGCAAAAGTATATATAAATCGAAAAAATAAATTAAAGAAAAAAATTGACCAATATTAAAGGGAAATTTCGATAAAATCAAGTAGAATTATCAGTTTGTACAGTTTTATCTTCGGTTTTATTACAAATTAAGTTGCCATGTTTCACTGCTATTCCCAACATTTCTTTCAAACCCTAGAATCGATCTAATTAAATTTTATATTGATTTACAATTAGTTTTATTACCTTATTTTCTTCGCGTAACATTTGTATGATTTCATCTTGATATATGGAGCGATTATCATCGATTAATGCCGCTTTTCGCATAACAGCCGCCATTTCTTGTATTTTCTCCGATTGTTTTTGTATAATTTCGTTACATTGTTGATTTTGTAATGTACGAAAATCAATATGAGTTTTATAAATTTCGTTTGTTGTATGTTCACGATATTTCGACATTATATGTTCTAATGTTAATTGATAATCTTCTAATGCAGCACGTAATTCACGATTCTCTTGTTGTATTTCACGTAAATGACGATTCTCTTTCTGTATATTTGCAATTAATTGTGAATGTGGTTTTTGTTTGGCAATTTCATTTAATTGATCGATTTCTTCTTGAAATTGTTTCATTGCGTCAATTTTTTTCGTTATAGCATGTGTCTCATTTAATAAATTATCAGCAATTGTATCACGTTCTTTTAAACGGCTATTTAAACGTTTTGCGTCACCTATTATTTGCTGTAGTGTTAATGACATATTCTCTATTATTATTTCCTATTCGATAACTGTAATAATAGATTAACAGCTGGATTCTTTGTTATATTAATGAAAATAAATACCTGAAGAGGTAGCTACGATTATTCCACTGTAAATTGTGAATCGACTCAACCGAGAATATGTCTACAAAATAACGATAACATCTCTTTTTAGTAATTTCTGATAAAAGTTTCGGAAAAAAAATTGGTGAAATTTAAACTTATTATGTTCTGCAAAATAAAAAAAATTGTCAAACAGCTGTCAAAATGACAGCTGACTATTAACCTCAAAAGTACAATACCAACACAATATACGAAAATAACTAATATTTTGGAAAATTTTAAATAATTCTCTATCCCCCAAAAATTGAGATTCGAAGAAGACCCACGTTAAGTAGGTGGTGATATTTTTGACTTTTGAAACAAAGATTATTAATATGCCAATTAGAAAATAAAATTCTCTAATTTTGATGATTTTCACGAAATTTATATTGATTTTTCCTAAAAATAATCCTCGATACGTGCAATTTTAACAATTTTGTTTGTTGAATCAGTAAAAAAATCATTAAATCTAGTTTTAAAACCGTGAAATTATTTGTTGGTTTTCTTTAGTTTTGAAATTGCCGCTTAGTTTTGTTGAATATGATTGGTAGAAAAGTTTTCCACCGATAGAGGTCCGTCATGGGTACCCAGTATGTTTGTAAACTGGGTTTTTCTGTAATTTTGTGAAAATATTGAAATTGTATCGTTTAAAAATTTTAAAATAAACATTTTTGTTGATTTGTTATAATTTGATTGTAAATATTTTTAATAAATTGTGTTTTATTGTGGAAATTTATAAAGTTTGAATTTAGAATTTGACAATAGGGGTTAGGTTACCCTTGCTGCGGCCTTATTGAATACGAGTAAGATATGAATGTACTCATCATTGATGAATGGCCAACATGTAGAAAACACATCCCTCCACGTGTTTAATTAATATTTAACAGGTAATTAATGTAATGTTGTCGAATTAAACGAGATGACCTATAAAATGTAACATTGAGGGATGAAAATCACACCAAACCAATGTTTATTTATTCAATTCTACGTCTCAATTATTCGTTGAACATTTCGGATGAAATCCGCAGATATTTATAAAACTCAAACAAAAAACAAAAATGTTGTTTTAATATCGATAATTATCCATTTGGCATATTCGTTATTTTCATAATAACATTCATAAACTTTTAGATCAGCAAATTTAGATTGTTGTTTTGCAAGCATTGAAAATGTGGCAAGCTGAATGTTTATAGTGTGTTTTAATAAAGATGCAAAGCCTGGAGGGAGCATGTGAGGAGGGTGAAGTGAGTAATTCGAATTTTTTATTTTATATTAGTAATAATTTGACAATGTTTGTTTCAGCGTACAATCAAAAAACTTAAAACGAGTCGTTCCTCCTTGCCTCTGCTTCAACACCAGGAAACGACAGATAATCCTGAAACCTCCACATCGGCTTTCTGTATTTTCACAAAATTCTATGAACTTTATAAAGAAGAATTAGCCAATGATAATAAGACGGATAACAAAACTGTAAATTATTGCTTATAAGATAAAATTATGATTTTAATTATTAATTAATTATTTTTTTAAGGGTGTCAAGAGAAGTTCGAATATATTAGAAAAACTTATAGCTAGAGAAAGACTGAATACATTAATTTTAAACTTACATCCTGGTAATAAAGGCTATTCATTGGCTTTCAGAATGAATTCGAGACAAAATCAGTTAATTGACGATACTGCCAATATGATTGAAACAAAACAGTGGCCTTATGAAGAGGACGAACTTCTTAGATACATAGATAATGAAGAACTTCCCCCTTACCTCATTGATATGTTCGAGACACATTATAGCTTCCTTTTCTACAACGGATGTATTATAGCAGAAGTCAGGGATTACCGTCAATCGTATCCTTATAATAAATGTGATATCCATCATGTTTTACTTAGGCCTACACTGAAGGTAAAAATTAGAATAATAATAGAAAATAATTGATTGAAGTTGAATTTTTAGAGTGTTTTGGCAGATATTAATAGTTTGGTTGAAGAAAAAGTTGATTGGGGCGTTGAGGAGCGTCAACAAATAGAAAGTCAAATATTATTGGCTAATAAACCAAGTTTATGTTTAGATCCTGATAATTCAATCAGTATAACGCAATCTAGAATAAATCATAATAGAAATATATGGAATACGCATCATTTTCGACGTACTGCCCGTAAATATTCACAAGTTAGTGTGAATAGAAAACGGAAATTGGATCAATTTACACATCGGCCCGGATTGGAATTACACGATTATTTATCAAGAATACGTACAAAACCAAAGATAACAACAACATCAACTACACCAACATCACCATTGAAATTTTCTAGAAAAATACAAGATGAGATACGACCAATACCAGTACCAAATCTTGATCCACCATCAAATCTACAACCACCAAGTGGTGGTGTTGTTATTAATGAATTTAAAACTTATCGTAGACCAGAAGAGACTAGTGATTGTTTGCCGCAATTAATTGAAGAATATGTATTAGAGACTGATATGCCATCGAAAGAGAAAGGCAAACAACGTGTCTATCATATCAAATTGTCAATATTCCAACGACCATCGAATTCCGAATATTTGGGTGAATTATATTTAGATCGGGACCATAAACGTAATGAACGTAATGGTGTTGCATGTCGTTTCTCATTAGGTTCACGTGTTAATGCAAATCGTTATATACAACAATTTACTGATATATTTACGGAAAGTGGTCGTAAATCGGTTAGGATACGTTATGGCTTAAGTCCTGAATATAAAGAACGTGTTGCAATGGCACAAGCTCAAGCTCAATTACATGCCCAAAATACGGCTCAAGTTAATTTAATACAACAACAATTGAATCAATTAGGGCAAACATTTCAAAATCAATCGTGCGTTAATTGGACACCTGTTGTTAATGGTAAAATTAATTTAGTACAACAACAAAATCAAAGCATCCAAAATACCTCAAATATTCCAATATTGGTAAATTTTCACCAAATCAAATTTAATTCAATTTTATTTATTTATTTAATTTTTCTTTAAAATAGCAAAGTCATATGCAAAATAAATCAACATCACAATTATCTAATCAAGAATTAGAAATTAATGCGCTAGCAACGAAATTGATGAATTCAGCACAGCAATTCCAAGCAGCAGGTATTTTATTTAAATTATTATTATTATCATTAGATTAATTGGAATTATTATTATTTTGAAATCATTTTTATTAAAGTAGCGAATGCTAAGCAGCAACAATTGCAACAACAGCAGCAACAACAACAGAAATTATCAAATCGTAATAATACCGCTATTATTAATTTATTAAATAGTTCACCGGCCAGTAATATAAACAGTGATGCTAATGCGGCTGTAGTGAATGCAATTAACAATAATTCATTATTACCTCAACAAGTACAGACAATTAATCAAAAATTACTTGCACGGAAAATGACTTTATCAAATGTGGCAAATGCACGCGTATTAAATCATAGTAATTTGATTACAGTAAATAATAATAGTAATAATAATAATAATAATCGTATAGAACAACAATCTCAACAACAAACGGTAACATTAACGTCAGTAAATTCAAGTGGTAATTATACAAATTATACAGCTGTACCAATTAAACAACAAACTATAAATAATACGAATGATAATAATAAATCGGCATTATCGGCATTATTAGTTGGTACACCAGCAGCTGATCGTCCTGATATTGTTGGTCCAAATACGAATTCATTATTATTGGAAAAATTAGCAGGTTCATCTGTAGTATCAACTGGAAATACAACAGCAACAACAACAACAATAACAACAAATAATCAAAATAATAATTTTATACAAAATATAAAATCAAGTTTACAATATATGGTGCAATCGTCATCATCATCATCGACATCATCAACACCATCACCATCAAAATCAAATACATCTATCATGTCACCATTATCAAGTCCACCATCTATAACTCAACAACAATCGACACAAAATACGAACACAATAAATTTTGCCCAATTACAAAGTATATCCGGTTTACAAAATGTCCAAGTCCAATTACCAGGTTTCGCTCAACCAATTTCTTTATCTTTATCGACAAGTAATTTACAAGGCCATCCGACTAGTTTATTAGTATCATTACCAGTTGCCACATCAACAACAACATCAAATACAATAACACAAACAGCTAGTGGTGGTAATAGTGGTAGTGTAAATTCAATTGGTCTTGGTGGTCCAACTGTTGTTTTAGCAAATACAGCTACATCTAATATTGGTTTGTGTTGTATTTTGTTAATTTGGATGATAGAGTTATTGTTATTTTTTTTTTTTTAATTTTTTAGCACAATTGGTAACATCCGGAGTGAAAGGTTTGAATCAACAAAATATCCGTGCATCTGGTACATCAACGGTTTCATTAACACAAACTGGTCAACCATTTCAATTATTAACATCATTACAACGACCACGAATGCCACAAAATCTTCAACAGACATTGGCAAATCGGACTATACAAAGAACACCAATTACAATCAAAATGGCAACACCTAATTCAAGTCAGTTGACAGATTTACAATTCAATATTGAACGAAAATGACTCACTTTCATTAAGTAACTAAATTTCTATTCATTTTGTTCGTTTGTTTTTTTTTCTCTATCATTTTTGCAAATCAAATTTGATAATGCATGTTTTATTATTCTCAATAATTAGATTATTATTTTTTCTAATTACAAACTTCATTTAAAAATAATTCTGTGATAAAAATATTGCAATAGTTTCTTTTTTATTATTTTAAAACAAACAAATTTTGATTTGAAGATACAACTCAGACAATGCTATCATCAAACTCTCCAATAACGAAACAACAATATCAACAATTCTACCATCATCAACAACAGCAACAACAGCAACAACAACAACATCAACAACAGCAAAATTTGGCGGCAATTTCGGGAAAGCTTCGGCGAAGATCCAATGCTTCTGACACTCAATAATAATTATAATTAATTAATTAATGAAAACTAGTCTATAATTTTAAATTGTTATTTTCTAATTGTACTGCCCAAATTCTTTGTGTTTGCAATTGTTAATTATTAATTTAAATGAAAATCAAACTAATTTCGATATGGTAATTTGCTTTGATTTTCATTTAAATTGATAATTTTTTTGCATAGTTGTTCCTAAAACAATTTTAAATTGCTAATTACTCAATTACGAAATGTTTGTAGTAAAAAAAAAATCGGTGCCAAATTGTTTGCAATTATATTTGTTTTGCTTTATTCTATTAGAAGTTAGATGATGGAACATGACCTTTTTTGTTTTTTCAACTGCCGATTACTTTGTCGATTTTGTTTTATGTTAATTCAATGAGAATACAGTACAAATTATGTTAAAAAAAATTGGTGAAAAATAGAGCTAAACTTGGTAATTTAGTGCATAATCGCATGATACTATTAACTTATAAAGTTTACTAATAATTAATTTAACTATATGGTTTTTAGACAATTTTCATTAGATTGAAATTTGTTTGTATATATTTCTAGCGAATCGTATTTGTTTATCATCATTATCAAAATAATAAGACTATTTATAATAAAACAATAAGATTCACTAGAGTGAAGAAGAAAAATCACAAAGTGCATTAGCAGAATTTTATGTTGTTCAGTGATTTGATTATAATTTGTAAATATTTTTTTTTAATTTTTATTAGATTATGTTCAACTATTTTTATTATTATTTTATTTTATTTTTTAAATCAGTTATGGTTGTGTACAATTATCGGCGACTTATTTATTTTATTTAGATTAATTTGTAAAAAACAAAATAAGATTTTAAACAGTTTTAGTTATGAGGAGCGGGATCGTTATAGTTTTAGATTGGTATTTCCAATTAATTAAATTAAATTAGTTTGGTCTAATTTCACTTCATTAATTCCTTCATGTTTTTCTACAATTGCTAGTCTTCAACGTCTTCAACGACCTCCATGATTGTTTGTTTATTGATTATTAATTTAGATAGAAAAACAAGTAAAATATGTAAATACAGTAAATTTAAATATGCAGTTTTTATCTTTGTTTAAAATTTAGAAAGATAAAATCAGAGAAAAATCCACACAAAATTAACCAATTATGTAAATTAAATTGTAAAAATCCTAACATTAAAGAACGAAAAAAAAAAATTTAGTCTTACCTGAAAACATTGTATATGTGGTGGAATTGTAGATTTTTGTAATAATGTATATTATTTGCATATATGTTTGGTAATTTTTATGTAAATAATTTATATAAAAATGATGAAGGGGAAATGTTAACAAATGTTTTTGGCAATACATTATAATGTATATTCGTTGAAAATTGTGAAAATGTTGAATTGATTTTCATCAAATAATTGATAAAACAAAACAACAAATAAATACCGACAATAGTTTTATTATTTTTGGAATTGTGCGATTATTCAAAATTTAAATAATCACACAATTTATTACTAAATTTTTATTTGTGACGTGTAAAAAACAACAAACGACCTGTTATTAAAAATTTTATTTAAACAATAAAAATTACATTTATAAATAAATATTTAAAAAAATTTGAACAATTCAAGAAATTATCTAATTAACTTGTCGTTGTTATTATTAATTTTTCAATAACTTTAGCACGTTTTACACTATCTGATATACATTTGGTTAATTGATCTTCCTCTAATGGTGTACCACCTGGTTTCAATACATAACAAAGTTCCTCATTTTTAACGACAATTGTAATTTGGCCAGTACACAAATCTTCCTCTTCTACAGTAGGATCTATCAATATATGTCTACAAGAAAACAAAAAATTATAATCAATTTATCAAATATATCACAATTATTACTCGTCAAAAATACTGAAAGTTGTACAACATGGTATATCTTCGATCACCAGAATTTTTCTATCATCCAAATTTACTTGTTTATTATCTAAAGCCGGATCATATTCTACAGACGGTAAAGTAACTGAAAATTACAACAACACCAATAATTTGGTTGTTTTATTGTATAAATTTGTAATCACCTGTTTTCAAAGCTGCAATTAAAGCTGTAATACATGCATCTATTACAGCCCCATCAAAATCTAAACAAATCAAATCGGCATATAAACACCATACCAATTTATCTGGATATAAACATAAACGTTTCAAATCTAAACATTTCGAATTTCTCAATATATCAGCTACAATTTGTGTATAAACTTGGGCTTGTTCACTTGGTGGTCCTGGACGAAATTTCGATGAACATAATGGTGTTAATTCAACATTTGGTATTAGAAATCCATCGTTTGGTGTCTCGGATTTCGGCTGACATAATTCCTTTTTATTTATAAAATAATTTTGTTATAATTGGAATTTTATATTACTATTGACATAATTACCGCTTTGATACCACAAACTACTGTTGTTTTACCAATTTTAACAATTGCTGAACCATCTGCAGTTTTGATTGAACCAGAATTGATGATAATTGGACGATATTTATCAAATTCACGACCATCAGGACGGATTTTATTATCCAAATAGTGTCGATAATATTTTGCCGGATGAAGAGATCTGAAATTCAATAGAATTTAATTAACTAGACTTGTAATTGTTGTTGGTCAAGGTACTTGTATTGTTCAGCCATTATTTTATTAGGTGAAAATTGCGTAATTGTTTAAAAAATTTGAATAATTTACAAAATTCAGTTATTGTTGACATGTGAGTTGAAAGAAAACACGTTTTATTTTTGACAGTTGACAATCTAAGCCAAGTAGAGGGGATAGTTGTTATTTCAAAATTCTAACTTAATTATTAATTGATTTGAGTGAAAAAAATTATCATATCTCATAATTTAAGAGATGTGTCCATTCTAATTATCTAATTTATCTCAATTACACTAGATTCTGTTAAATTCGTCTAAAACTAGTTTCTTATCTTGTTGACGTCATAGTCATGTGATTTGACAAATTTTTGTGATTGGTTGAAATCATGACAATTCAACCGTCTCAGCTGTTCGTTTCCCGCAAACTAGATTCAGTTGTTTCCGTCCGTTAAAAAACAGTCGTTTTGATCGGTTGGTTTTGGGGGGTTGGCTTGGGTTGCGTTTCGGGGGTCGTTATACATTTTCCATTCCTTTTCTATTTTTATCAATAAAATTCCATTTAAATTAATAATTAATAGTTTATAATTTAGTAATAATGGAGTCATTACGTATCTTTGAAGATCAAGAAAATCGGAAACAATTGCCCGATTTGCGCCAAAAACAATCGATTAACAATCCAATGGCGACTACAAATCAACAAAAAAGGGCCGTTTTGGGAAAAATCGATAATAATAAAGAGATATCGAATAATGGAAAGAATAGAATTGTAAGTGTTTTTTTTTCAATTTCAACTTAATTTTTATTCCATTACTTATAATATTTTGTTTGATATTTAGGCTTTTGGCGAAACAAGTCGTGGTTGTAATAATGCAAATATACGTAAAAATGAATCTCAACGTAATTATAATTTAGTAGCTCCAATTGTACCTGTTGCCCAATTCGAAGCTTTCAATGTTTATGAAGATGATGATGTTAAGATACATGAACCGGAAATTTGTGAAAAACCACGTCGCAATAAAACAAAGATTTGTAAGGAAAATCAGAATATTGAAATTGTCGAAAAAGAACAAATTGTTAAACAAGAAAATGTCGATAAAAAAATTGTCGAACAGAAAATTAGCGGAATAAATGTGGAAAAATGTATTATTACAGAAACTCAAATTGTACCAATGAGTACAGAAAAATGTCAAGATGAAAATCGTATTGAAAAAATCTCACATCGTAATAATAAAGATTTATTTTTCGAAATGGAGGAATATCGCGAGGATATTTGCAAATATTTAAGGGAACACGAGGTAATTTTGTTGAACTAACAAATAAAAACAAATTATTTGAAAAATGTGAATTTTTCAGTTGAAACACCGCCCAAAACCCGGCTATATTCTGAAACAACCCGATGTTAGTGAAAGTATGCGTGCTATACTTGTCGATTGGTTAGTTGAAGTAGCTGAAGAATATCGTATGCATACAGAAACGTTATATTTGGCTATAAATTTTATAGACCGTTTTCTTAGTTATATGTCTGTAGTTAGAGCTAAATTACAACTAGTCGGTACAGCTGCTATGTTTATTGCAGCGTAAGTTTTCTGAATTTCCGGAGATTGGCGAGAGAAATCATTTTGTTTGAAATTGTTTTCTAGTAAATATGAAGAAATTTTCCCACCGGACGTTGGCGAATTTGTCTACATAACAGATGATACTTACGATAAATCTCAAGTTATACGTATGGAAGCTTTGATTTTAAGAGTATTGGGCTTCGATTTGTCTGTACCAACACCTTTAACTTTCATCACCGCCATCAGTACATCTGTAAAATTACCAGAAAAAACCGTATTCCTTGCCATGGTAAATTTGTTTTTTTTTTCTCAAATTTTCATAATTCTATTCAAATAATTGTCTCCATTTTGTCAATAGTATCTATGCGAATTGACCATTTTAGAAGTAGAGCGATATTTACAATTTTTACCATCAACAATAGCATCAGCTGCAATAGCTTTTGCTCGACATACATTAGACGAACAACCATGGAATGACAATTTACAAAAAATCACCGGATATAATTTGAAACAATTACAACAACCGATAACGTTCGTTTATGAAATGTTTGTTAAAGCACCAACACATCCACAACATGCAATACAAGATAAATATAAAGCAATCAAATATATGCAAGTATCGAAAGTGTTGCCGAATAATAAACCGATCATATTCGAATGAGATTCTTCCTATGTATGTTTATACTTTTATAATTTAAATAAGATTACTTTTTTTTTGTAATTTCTTAGAGAAATATGTTATTTTGCCTCTATATTTATCAATCTTTTTTAAATTTCAAATGTATTCTCTAAAAATTTTCTAGTTTCGTTGTTCTTTTGTTTTTTTAGTAACATTATAAAAAGAAAACCGAAAAAAAAAAATACGACAGAGTGACTGTTAAGAACTCGTAAACAAACAGTCTATGTATAGTTTTATTTATTTGTATTCCTAGTTTTAATTATTCTTGTTCCAATTTTATTAATTCAAAAACAAAACAACTACCTGATTATTATACCTTATGAGGTTTATATGTTCCATGTCTAATATTTTTGTACTTTTTTTATCAGATGCCATACAACAAATATTTTCGAATTCAGAAAAATTGTTTTTCTCCAACATTCCAGTTATGCCACCAGTGATACAAATAGTCAGTTATTGATAGAAAAACTATCGATGCAGAATTTAGATTCATGTTACTTCCAACAATTTGCTCTCTAGCAGATGAAAACCAAAGAAGAAGTTCAGTAATAAGAGCATAAGAATTAGTGAAATGAAGACTGCCTGTCTGAGCAGAAATATGCCTTATAGTGTTCCAAGTCAGGCATGGAGAAATTTAAAATAAGGGGATTTAGCCGGCAGTGCCGTAACGGAGATATAAAGCGCCCGTGCCAAATGTCTGCGTCTCGACGTAACCCAATACTGTCGCGTTTAATCATTTCAATGTAACACCTCCTTACTTACTTACCTCGTATTCTCGACCAAGCGAGCAGTACAATCCGATTTTGTGTAAATCCTACAGTTTAGCAATAATATTACTACGTAGTAACTTGAGACCAAAGACGTTACAGTCAATACTACAGAACTATTACTTAAATTTTTGTTTCAATGAATACCAACCAAACATGGAACAAGTTGAGGAGAAAATCAAAAATTTTCTATCCATCTGTTAGATGCTCGGCATTCTAAGTCCGTTTTTTAGTAACAACACAAACTTATTACAAGTTGCCGCATGAGAAATTGAGCTGGGAGTATATAAGGAATAAAGCTTCTGTCTCAATCTAATTAGATATTAAGGAATTGGTCAGGCGACGTAAAACGTCTAGTGATAGTGGGATTTCAAGGAACTGACGTACATATATGCGAGCCTTATAGTACCGCACACTTGTCAGTAAAAACTTCCAATACTATACATTGCCAAACTACTATTCACACTAAAATGTGCCACTGCGATGAATTAAGGGCGGTTCTTTATGTAAAAGGCCTACAACCGGGTCAGTATACTTTATTTTGCGCCTCTTTCGCCACGGCCTTTTAGCCGGTGACAGTCTAAAGTACCACCCGGAGCAACTGAACATTTTCGCTCAGTGTATTAATGAGAATATCATAAAAATAAAAAATTACTAAATTAACGTAAACCTTACAGGGGTCGCGGTGTAAACCAGCCTCCTGTAACTTCAATAACCGAAAAAATTAAAACAATAGACAAATTTGTCACATGAATTTTAGTTCTTTTGGTGGCGCTAGTTGCTTAGTTGCCTGAATTAAAGTAAAATAATATCATCTCCGTGTAATTTTTGAATAATATGATTTCGAAACTCCCGCAGGCAACTAACAATCAGCGCTCCAACGGTGTAAACAGCACACGGCGCACACAGCCTATTACGTCATCGATCAAAAGAGTGACATCTACTTTGCAATAGAATCACTATATATTACGCTTGATCTATTTAAAGAAGCAATCTGTGAATAGTTGAGAAGTAGTACATCTACTACCCTATAGATAGCAGTAGCTTAGTTAATTTCCGAGGGAATTCAAATTATTCTCATTGAATTTTAGTAATTATTAAAAATTTGTTTTTTAAACTTTCCTTTAAATAATTAGGGATATTTCAATTTATATTATGCTAGAACTGCTTATTTCTAATAAATAGGATGTGTTGAAGTCGTGATGATGAAGTTTCGTTTAGAAATAAATGATCAAGAACCTTTGAATTCAATTATTCATCATTAGATTATGTTAAATTATTGAGGTATTTTTGATAGAAGTAGTAATTTTATAAAAATTATAATAGCTCAATAAGGATGTGCTGTGATAAAATTCTATGTAGGGGACAGCATGTGACGTGTACTTTAATATCAACAAATTAAAATTCTGGGGATAGAAACCACCCTCTAACCAATAAAATAGATTTAAATACAATATTTTGAAATTATTAGCGATAGTCCCGTATATGTAAACTGTAATTTTATTGTACAATCTAGTTTAATTAAACATTTAGGTAAAAGTTTGAGGATCTATACTTATATAGAAAGGAGATTTATTTTGAATGTACCATGTAGTATAAAGTAATTGTTCGAAATAGACTATTGTATAATTGACGCTATTCCGCTCAACTGATATTAAATAATATTTGCAATTGAGAATTTGCTGGATTTTTATTCATGATCATGATAAAGTGGTAATCCAACCATAAAACGTATACAAGTCACTCTGTTATTTTCTTCATCTTTATCGAATTTCATTCATGCAATTATAGAAATAATCTTTATTCGCCGACAAAATTAATTCAATTTCTACTAGGTACCTATCTAATCGTATATTATTTTAATCAATCTAAAATTTGATATAAAGTAGATTCGTTATGTTGTCTAGAATTAAATCTTATTTTATTATATCTAAGCATCTAATAAATGTCTCTATTATTTTTTTCTATCCTTCAACAAAAGAGTTTAGAAGCCACACACACAGATGCAATTCGAACTATTAGCAATCTGTTGTTGGTAATTGGCGAGGCCAATTTTTGGTCCTGATAACAATCCTTATTTTTTAAATAAATTATCGTCTTATAATAGGGTGTGATATATAGAAAGATATACCATATAATAACTAACAAAAAAAACAAAAAAAAACAAAACAAAACGCAGTTTATAATCAGACCGTTTAGCATCACTAATAATACAATAGAACGTTTTCGAAAAAGCAAATTTCTATGTCCAAACAGAACAAAATTCTGGTTCACCTGCTAACTTTTGCCCGATTATAAAAATCTATTTCACCTGCTACTTTGTATTCCTAGATCTCTCCTCTAGTGCGCGATATCTTCTTTATTTATTTTTTTCTCCTCCTATCATATCATCCATTTGCGAAAATAAATCAATTTTTTTGTTCGCAAATTTTAATTGAATAAATGATGATACCATTGAATTTATTAATTAAGAAATTATTCGATGAATAATGATGAGTTGATGGTTGTTAATAAATTTCGCGAATTATTAAAATAAATTACATTTTAATATTTATTTAACACCTGTATTAATTTTTTCTCTAAGTTGAATTGGTGAAGGGTTGATTTTTGATAGTTAGCTACCCTTCGTGCCAACTTGATTTCCTAGATTATTTGAAATATCTACCGTTACACCTGCATTTTTAGACTCTTATAATTATTAAATTATACCAATTATATTATTTACTAGGAGTATTTTTTTGGAAGAATATAGAAACAATGATCTTTCATCGATATAATTAGACGATTTCATGACAATGGTTCTAGAGAGAACTACCAAAATGTATATATATATAGGTATTTATTTATACGAAACCGGTAATTGTTTTACAAAGTTTAGTTTTCAAGAATGTAGAAAGAACAATAGTTGTTGGTATTATAAGGTAAGCAGATGTAAATATTCATGTTGCGACTCCAGTTCGAACAATAGCAACGATTATTATGTTCCATTTCCAGATCGTTTGGAAAGCCAGAGATCTTTACATAAGATAGAAATACAACTCATAATTCAATAACAATAACACATAACAGTATAGGATGAAGTATCCATAAAAGAATAGAAGAAAGTTATTATTATTACAATTGAATTTTTAATTATTATACTTTTTCGAATTGTATAAACATGACGGTTTATAAATTTAGAAAGACATCTCCCAATAGAGAGGAGAAAAAAATAAACAAATAAGATTCCTATATACAAATATAAAAGAGAACCGACGATTTAGATGTTAAATAACGATAAGTTAAATGAGTTAGAGTTAATTTAACTGACAACGGTTTCAAGAGAACAAGTCGGATTTATATTTTTATAATATTTAGTCGATTTAGGATGAAGGGTAACAAGGAATCCAACTTGAATATGCACTTTAACGTTCATTTCTACTAAAAAAGAAAAACTTATTAAATATTTTAGATTGGCTATAGATACGGTCCTGGATAGAGCACAACGGGGAGCCTTTTCGACTAAACTATATATATATATATACACCATCAGATCTTTCGCTTGGTTGAGCGATGTGTCACCTTCACTTTGCTACTGGTCTCAGATTCTTTCGATTTACATTCCATGAACGCGATTGTAACAATAACAAAAGAGCGTCGTCTACCCTTCACTCATCAAGGTTTTCACAATATTATCATTTTTTTCCCAATCATTCTATAGTATGGCCCATCGTGAGAAGTACCCTCTTAGTTATAATACCATCACGATGAGATTGCGTGTTGTTGTAATATTATAACCTTTAACTTTAGGCCATATCGACATATACAGTATACAGAATCATTATAATCTTATAAGTTTAAAAATAATTATTGTTCTATCAATAAATAAAAAATATTATACAATCTTAGAGGGTGAGCACATTCAGCACACTTTAATTTTGGTGATAAATGAATAAATCAAAGACGTGCTTATAGTTGTAATTTCCGGAAGTAACAGAAAATCTGGAATATTTGATAAGTCTAAATAATGATAATAATAGAAGAGTTTAGTATTAAATTACTAATGACTCATATTAATTAAGTAAAACGGTGAAACATTTTGATGACCGTTATACAGACCATCATTACACCATCAATCTTCTTCAAGCAGCCCTTCACCTGCTGGACAATGTGCGTTGGTGATTGATAATAAAAATACAAAATAATAATAATGATAGTAATAAGAGTGAGAGCAATAAATGTGGTGAAATTTTGAATTCATATAGAATTAAGCTCCTTGTTCAATATTTATCAATTAGTTTTGTCAATAGTATTAGAAAAAAACATATATATATATGGTATATGTTATGTATAATAATAGAAAGCACCTGTCCCGGCCTAACAAATTCAATTATTGTTGAATTTGTGTCGAGAGATAGGAATTTTTTTTGTAGTCTATTAGAGACAGTCCTTTAGCAATTATTTTGGAAATTTTGTCATTAAATTTATTATAAATAAGTCAAAAAAAAAATGATTATTAATAAGTATTATCGACAATGCAGTTTTCGAAGCTGTTTGTGAGGGTATAAAACAAAGGCAGGTGTAGCTATACATATATGATTCCGGGGGCCCCCCTAGGTGATAGTTCCGATCATGGCCTGCTAATTTGTGAGGAGGTGAAAATAACACAGCGATTATCATATCAGGACAATCACTATATAGAGATCTAAATAAAAAAAACACACACACACACATAAAACAAAAATTTAACAGAGATTATATAGTATAGAAATAAGTCAAGTCAACACATACACATTTTAATATGTTGGTTGTTATTTATTGATTATATGTAAGTGTTGAGTTCGATTTGGGATGCGGTTCACGGACGCTATATTATTAAGTACTGGAATAGCCATTAGTAATTTCACACCCGGTGTTTTAGATGCTATAACCGACAATTTTCGGAAATTTGACAGAGATTTATCGATAAATAAACGACGGATATCCACCCTCTCTAGATAATAAATAAAAAAAAACAAACAAATGAAACAAGATGAGGAATTCAATTTTTTTTTTTTTAATATTATTTATAATTTAAGACTTCTGTTGATTTTGTTGCATGCCTACCAAAGGCAATTCGTGATCATATTTCAATACAAATAAAATACATATATCGATCAAAGTTACAGGACTATGATGGAAAATTGCTTACTATATGTTAAGAAATCTTAAACAATTATTGTTTTTTTTTGGTTTGTTTGACGTCAATTATTGTAAATATAGGTATTACTTATATACTGATTCAAAATTGCAATGCAAGTGGTAATTTACGATTTTTTTAAAAAATTTAAGTAAGTAGTAGGTAACATTGTTTATTGTACTCAAAATAAATTCTTAATAAAATAAATATATAATACCTACTTATCTATAAAAGTTAAGTTATAGAAACTGCTCTACAAAAACTGCGGTATATTATAAAAATCTTTTTTTTCATCTTATATATCATTCCAAAACTTGAGTGTGTCGATTAATGGAAGACAACGGTCATAAGTTCAAAGATTTCGAAAGTTCCCTGCACCATTATATTTCTAAATCGAATAACAAGTTTGCACGAAAATTTCTCACTATAAAAAAATTCTATGGGTTCCATGGATCTTCTGTTGCCTACCAACTACCATAAACTTAGCAGGACTTTTTCTGGAAACAGAAGAATTCTAGATATTTGAATTTTGGTCGGAAAAGTTGGCATTTTTTTTCTTTTTTGGAAAAAATCATGCAGCTGCTTTTTCCGAGAAACAGAATACGGGGCCCTATTTTCCTGGACCGTACATGTGTCGTGCAAGAAGATATTTTGGCTATATAGACAATGGCGTTTTAATCAAAACTGAGTCGTACATTATTGGCTGCACACGGGTCGTCTTGCTATAAGAGTAGGCTAACAACGGGGTGAACAAGGGCCAAATATCCTGATCTTGTAATTCTGGCTCTAGTGGGTGTAAAAAGAAAACGGACTCGACAATCTAAAGTGTGATATTCAGAGAACATTTTGACGTTAAAACGATCTGTCAAACTTTAGATCTTCGAGTGCATTTTTTCCCTACAAGACCAGGAAAGCTTCTGGTAGACCACTCTGTATATGGGCTGATCAGGCGTCGTTCTAACAAAAAAAATTACTCACTGAACTCGAACTACAAACGCTGTTCACCTCTGAGGCACCGCCCTTTTTGGTGAACTTGTTCTAAGATGAAGACGTACCTCTGCTCGAAATTTCTATTCTATTTAGCCTGTTTTTGGGCTGTTCGAGTTATTTCTACTAGAAATTGAATCATTATTTTTACTGGAGCTCTTTCTCTTGTATTTTTCATCCAAGAACGTTCTTCAGCAGCTTTATTTGTATTTTTTCTATAACTTCAGTAAACTTTTGGTTTCTCTCTAACGAGTCTATTATGAATTTCGTCATTAAAACACTATTTTGTTCCTGTCAAAACACTGATGATTTCTAACATTATCATTATAATTCTTTTAAAGAAATATTTTCAAGTCTAGCTCCCTGGTGTGAATATAAATATCCATCAGAATACTTATAAACTTTCAAATTCTGACAGTTTAAAACTTAATTTTGATTATTAATTTCTATTTATTTATTAATTTTTTAATATTTATTGTATTATATTTGGACTTGAGCCGGTTCTGTTAGTATTAATCCAAAGGTGCTAAATTCGTCGACGTATACTCATGTTCTGGAACGACTTCTACTACAAATTTCACACAACTAAATAATATGAAACGTGCGGTGGAATTTTCTTCGAAAACCAGTTCGCTATAAGTATATATTTTTAATTAATTTTTTTTTTCACATTGCAATGATGAAAAATAATTTCGTTTCATTAAAGAATGCCAGTTCAACTCCAATATTAATTAATAATCGAATCATTTCTGTTTGTTTCTGTTAAGATTCCTATCATTTTCGAGAATTATTGTATGGAAGCTGTATTGGTATATAGACATTCTAGTTTTATATCTAAAAGGCGGTTACTCTCTATCAATAAATGCGGTATTTCAGCTTGAAAAACAAATAATTAATTGATTCGATTAACGCTACTAATGGATTGTGCTTGTGCTATGCACCCGCTTTATTTTTAATAAGTGGAGCGAAGCGACAACCGCTAAATCTTATCCAATCCACAAATATAAACGAAACTCAATTCTCCTTATCCAATTTTAATTGATAGACAATCAAAATATAACTATAATCATATGAATAAAGAGCGATAAAGTTGTATATAGAGGATAGAGAGACAAGAATATAACAACAACAACAGCAACAGCAGCAGTAACAGTTCCGGAGGCAGAATAATATTAAAATTCTACTTTTCAGATCGATTAGTCTTTGGATGGATGGTTTGGCTGTTGGTGTGTTCACATGACAGTGCTCGGCATCTTTGAGGAACCAGTCAACTCTCTATACCATTGTATAATGCTAAATTTGGTTTATATTTGTATTTTTTATATTGTATAGGAGGTATATATAAGTTGTCTTTCAACTGTGACTGTCAACGACCGAATTTGATTCTTCAATTTGTTCATGATTATTATTATTTTTTTGTTGACGAAATTATAGGGGCATTATAATTTTCATAATGATATGCATGTTGAATAAAATCGACTGAGAACGGGACAATAATATGGTCTTCAAACTAAATTTTCTCGGCATATGATCGACTTAATTTCGGTTATAACTCTAAATAGTCTATATACCTGTAATTTTGATTTTTTTTCTTTTATTCTTTCTCGACCCATTGTCCCGATTTAATAACCAACTTCAATATATTTATTAATATGCTAATGTACCAACTAAACAAGATCCATATATAACTTATGATTTATAGAAAATATTCTATATTATTTGGACTTATTCATCGTTCCGTATTGTTGGCTTGGCATGCAACCAAATGAAATTTAGAGAAAAAACAAACGCCCAACAAGCATATAACTATATTATTCGGTAATTAAAAAAAAAAGAAATAATAAAATGAAAACTGACTCATATTACTCTTATTATTATGTTGTGCGTGGATTGCGTGATAATTTCGCCAAGAATGGTTGTATGCATAATTGATAATAAAAAGTAACGAGGTCATGATTGTTTTTTTTTACGTTCTATAACGTTTGTGACTGATGGAATTAGAAAAAAATTTGAATTTTGATTGGGGGGATTAAATGTTAAAACTAAACCGACTTGCCCAGCAGGGTGCGATATATGGATGATGGATCGGGACTACCGATAAAAAATTCATTCCATTCAACCAACCGAACGATAATCAAC
>JAZBGX010000566.1:0-19362 GCA_037414775.1 Zonitis immaculata
ATATATAAGTTAATATCTATTTGAGAGAGGTGATGGAAGTATTTTCGAAATTGAAAGTGTACAAATATAGCGTTGGTGGCGATGTTACTCTGTCTGTTCATTTGCCTTAAAGCGAAAGAGGCGAGTCAACTCATCCACATAAAGGACCGGTTCTACTAATATTTATAATCAATTTATCTAATAGATTTTATTTGTCACCCCTACCACACAGCCTCTGTAAGTGTGTGTTTTTATGTATCATCAAGGACAATATCATAATTTTTTTTTTGTTGTTGTTCAATTAAAACAACTCGCCTACACATTGATAATCATTGATATCAAATAAATACAGTTATAACATCGCTGTCAAAATTTCAACCATATAATTAAAATTGTTTTAATTAATGTTCTTGGTTAGTTTCGTACAATATTATACAGGAAGCTTGCTGTGGACCATCAATGTAATTTACCGAAAAAAAAAAGTAGAAAGTTAAATGTGTTTCTTTATAATCAGATATAAGAGATGAAATACAACTTCCTGAAAAATTCGCTGACAACCAAAAAACAAAAATAATAAATAAAATACATTCCAAGGTAATTAACAATTAAATTCGTTTTTCCACTGTTATTGAACTGGTTAACTACACTATTGATATAATAATTAGTTAATCGAGACCGAGATTGTTGACCATATCGAGATAATTTATTCGATATGTTGGTAGGAATTGGTAGAGAACAAGTTTTCATAGTAATTTTACATCAAGGTTAATCAAAAATTTTTGGTTTTTGTTTCTTGTTTTGTTTTTGGATTAAACGTACAAAAATAAACTGATAAGAATAATTGGAGTCGATAAATCGCATATCACATCAATTTATAGAGAAAGAATTGGAAAAATCTAGGACAACAAACTCTTCAATTAACAAATTTGATAATATGTGGTCGACCTCGTGACAAGACATTAATTTCTCGATAAATCCCCAAAAAGAAAAAAATTATTAGAATATAAATTATCCTTTGAATGTATGGGGAAATCAAATTAAATTTCCATCTTATAGTTATTTATTTTATTTTTTAAGAATATTATTACAAAATAATTAGGCAACAACAAAATAGTAATTTAGTTGTTGTTGTTGTTGTGAAGAATCTGCCGAAAAAGACTTGGCGAAATTTGAAACCTCCGCTATGTTGGGAATTGGGACCAAACATAAATCTAGCTCGTACTGAATTAATCAGTATGTCGCAAGCTCTCCCCCCATTAACACCGTCAAGATTAAAATATCTCAAGGTGTATAACTCACACAATCTATAAAAACACAGTAAGAGAAATTGCATTAATACCATAACAACAAACAACAACAAAACTGTTACACATTGAAAGGTTTTCGATGTTTCGAATATTGTCCGCAATATAATCGTGATATGTTTGCCAAAATTTTAATCAAGATCTGACCGGTTCGTTAACTGACGTACCGTTGAAATCTCCAATAGTTTCGTAAGATTATTGATTAAAATTTCTGAGTTATTTCATAAAAAAAAATATATTATCATAAGCATATAAATATAGGATGATTTGTCATCGAGAATTTTAAAATTCTGTTATTACACAAATTTTTTTCTGTATTTATTTATTTAAACAAAAAAAACAGATATTTTCCCAGATAATTCCATTTCCTCATTCTGATATAATAGTTTCGAGGTCGTCTTCTTGCAGTTATACGCGTTCAAGATCACTAAACTGTTCAATAATTCAACATGGGAGCTTCTGATCCTAAATAGAATTTGCAATTTCCTAATAATTATAATTTATTTTTTACTTTATTTATTTGTTTAGAATAATCGCTGCTGTTATGTTGAAATTTTCATAATAATGTTGATAATTATTATCATTATGGTATAGGTACGTTCTAGATTTATGATTTTATTATTAATATCTCAACTGGTTAGAGATTTTATGAGAAATAAACGCTATCGTATCAAGCTTTATATTTATTCCAAACTGTTATTTATTATAAATACTTATAGATATTATGAATAATTCAAAACTATATAATGTAACCGAATAATTAGCAGAGATTTTATTGCCATTATTCGAAATTTCATTATTTGTTTCTAGAAATTCCGGATGCAATCAATCAAAATTTATATAGAAAATCCGTTTTACTTATAGCGTTGTAATAAATGGAAAATCTTTTGTTGAAAATTTATAAATATAAATAAATAATGACATAATGAACCAACGTTTCAAAATAAATTAACTGTACAATAAGTATATTTTTCATTCAATTATTTATTATCGATTTGATTATAACAACATCATAAAACTTTAAGCTCTATTCAAATTAAATCCAATCTTTAATCTGATTGATCTGTATCCGTGATAATTGCATGATAATCAGATACCGATTTGGATTTTTTTTTCCATATCTATTCCGCTTCTATTTAACAAACAAAATAATAATAATAATAATAATGTTGTTAAAAGGGTAGATTAATTGTATAGATAGAGGCAAAATTTCGACACCCAATCTACCTGTTTATTCATACAAGGGGTGATACAAAAGTAATGATACTCGATATAAAATACAATTTCCCAACGCAATTTCTTAACTTCGCCCATCTTTTTTCTAGAGCACACGATTTTTTCTTCGACCACCACATCCAAATTTTTTCCCCCCTGAGCTACTCCTTAAGTTGGGGACTGATATAGAAGTCGCTAGAAGAATAGTAATTCGAATTTCGCTTCTTAGATGGCAGACATCGCAACTTCAACTTTGTGAGCGGGCTATTAGTCCTGGTGGAGCAGAAGTACTGCTAGCAGTTTGCTTTAATTTTCTCATTTGGTTATCACAGTATGAGACGACAATAGTACTTAGCCCCCTTTTGCGAGAAGCTTGCGATTTTGAGTTTGTGAGGGCGTTCATTTTTAAGTCATCGATTATTAGTTTCAGGATCAAAGTGATGGATTCAAGACACAAAACGAGTCAAAAATCTACTAGGAATCTTGTAATGTCGACTCGTATCTTCTTTAGTTAGGCGGTTAACATTCTGGGTACCAGAATGTTACCTTGTTTAATCTCAATCAAAACTAGATCTTCAACTTTATTCATTATTTTTGTCAATGTGGGACGTGTATGGTCGTTCATCGCGATGCTCGTCTGCCCAACTTAAACTCTTTGCACTAGCGAACAACTGTAGAATATGAAGTCTTTGATAGACGTTGTTTTCATGCAGAAATATTTGACGGACGGCTCTGACTTCAAATTTTCGTATTCAGATTGATGTATTCTCAAAATATGACGGTGACCCTGTTTGTTTAGATATTTTTGGATCAGCCCTCGTATGTATAGTTTGCGGGAAATAACGTCACATTGCCAGTTCTTTGTTTTGAACAAGTGAATTTTTTTTCCGGTTATTGCATACCAACAACAAGCTTATTTATCAATTTAAATTGATAATTGTTTTTCATTATAATTCGTTCCATTTATATATAAGATAATAATAATAATCGTAATTGTAAATGTTTCATTACATTGATTATAAAATATTGTGAATTATAAAAATTAACAAAAAGAAAAACTAATCTATCTCTATTGCAATCCGACTAATTATTGAAATATACCAATGACCATAATGCAATGTAAATATGATATAAACACCTGTTTTTATTCAATGAACGATTATTTACGATGTATTATTGCAGTTTTTCCAATAATTACATTTTCATTACAAAAAAAAAAAACAAGAAACATTCATATAGGTATAATTATTTTTATTTTTTCCAACGTGCTAATTAATCGAAGTCGAAATTTCTTAATTTGGTAAACAAGCAAAAAACAAATAAATGTCTTATTGGAAAGAATATCGATGATTGTAAATGATGAGATGGGTGATTGGTACAAGAGATCCTTGGTATTATGCAAATTTTACCAAATTGGAAAAAAAAAATGTTACTGCAGTATAGCCATCGGCCATAATTAATATTGCATATATGCGAATGGCCTACTTGAAAATTCTTCAATATTAGATGAGTTTTTTATTTTTAATCTTCAAATTATGAATAATTATCGAAATTTAATTAATTTATGTTAATTAAAATCGATTGAGACTCAATTATTTTAATTGTAATGTTTGATTATTTTCCTATTTTAAATTTAGACAAATCATACAATATAACGCCATGCTGAAGGTTGAATTTTATGGAAATCTTGATAGTTCTATATAAACAAAGAAAATAATTGTTATGCTTGATCGAACAACAGCCATATAGGCACAAAATCAATCAACAAAATCTATAATTCTTTCTCTATATATTTATTTTGTGTAAATCCGGGATAGTCATATTGATAGATTGAACGTTAAAACGTGATCCGGACTTGTATAAATTTTTTTTTTCTTGTTATAATCCGATTAAATATAAATTGATGCGTAAAGAATTGCTAAAAGAGCAAAAACCAACTTCTTCACTCTATCCATGAGCGTGATTAACGAATTATATTCACATCACATTTAGATTAGTTGTTGATAAATATATGTACGGTTTGTGTTTTATGCAAATTACACCTATATCCAAACATATCTCAACCGAAATTTTGTATTGTAAAATTTTCAATCTTGATATTATATAAGCCTGCCTGTCAATTGTTGGTTGTTTCTCTTGAAAATATTCGTTGATTTATTCGATTTTTATTACCACTAAATCTTAATGGAGTTGGGAATTTATACATAGTTGTTTTGTTCGTCTTCTTCTTCTTCTACAATATTATAAGAAAATTGTGAATTTCGAGGTGTGTTTTGTTGTATATGAAATATAACGCCCAGCATGATAATAATTGATTTCGTACAATATTATAAAAGTCGATTGTGCAATGATTCCTTTACAAAACACTCCAAAGTCTATCTAACTAAGAAATCGCTCCTTAAGAATTGAATTACTTTAATCTATGTAATTACCTCTCTAGCACATACTCTCGCTTTCATCATCATTCAAATAGAATTGGTTTTTTTTCTTCTTTAAAGAAAACAACGATAGAGAGACAGTGTAGAAGTTTCGCTAATTGTTCGATTTTTAATTGACCTGATTTAAATTATCAGTTGCAACAATAATAATAACAACAACACGGTCTTTTCCAAAAACTGATGTAACTGGTTTCAATTTTTACATCACAACTTAATACATCGTAAATTTAATTATTATTCCTTTTTTTCTTTATAGTAATTATTATTTTTTGAATTATCGCAAAAGACGTCTTCTATACGGCATGAAAAGAGAAAAAATTAACAATTTTATTAGTCAAGTTGTTTTAATTGGAGTTTGCCAATTATATTCTACGGTTGCATAACAATCTTCGAATTGATGCTTGTTGATTTTTTGCTTTATTGTTTTATTTATGTTATCCATATTTATTATCGTTCAATATATTTCGGTGCTTGTTAAGTGGACCAAATTTGGTAATAATACAGGCAAAAAAAAAACACAAAAATACTTCGATCGTAATTGGATGTGATTACTTTGAAAATTACCTGATTAATGGCCATACTAAACGTAATTGATTCAAAATTGGGGATTATAACTGTTATAAATTAATGGATTGTTGTTTTTTTTTTAAATTTATTTCTTTTAAAATGTACCAGATTCTACCCATTCTCTTTATATATAGGTATATATAAAATAAATTGATTATCGGATAGAAAGTGTTCCCACGATGTATATTTCGAGGATATATCTGGTCGCAAATCTAACGGAATTACTTATAAACAATTACAAAGTGTACACGCCCACTTTTATTTGCATACATATGCGCACACCATAATCAGGATTTATGTCTATAGGACTGGCCGCGACCGCAAGTCTTCAATAATACCGGCAGCAATTGTCCTTAAATTCTATTAAACTTAATCATTTCTATATAAAAATTTTCTACCAATTGTTCGCCTATATATACATAATCAAACAAAAGAAATTATACATGAAAATCGTTTTAGAATTTGTGTTGTTTATTGAACCAACTATATATACAGCATAATAGTTGGAGAGCCTCGAGCATGGTGAAAGTGTATATAGATAGACACAATCGCAAGAAGATGTAAAAGACTATTATAAAATAGAAATAAAATAATAATAATAACAATTTTTTTATCCAATATTAATTATAAATTTTGATAAATTGAGCTGAAATAATAAGAGAAAATTTCACCATTTCAACTAATTAGCTAAACCAGTGGTTTATCGTGATTGTATATTTACAATTATGTAAGAAGCGCAAAGTCATAATTAATAACTCAACTCGCGAGTCATCATCATTATCATCATAGAAGAAAGTTTGTTGAGATTTCCATAAGCGAAATAGATGTGTTGATTGTTGTTGTTGTTGTTTTAAATGATGGTAATGATGATGTGTACGTCCCGGACTACTTGCACAATACTTTCAAAGCTAGAATTGCACATATAATTGTATTATAGGGATGATGTTAATGATGATGATGGATTGCGTGACGCCCAATTTCGCTAGAAACTATTCAATAAACAAGAACAAAATCAAAATTTTAACATGATAATTATACACTATAAGTTATTATTATTATTAGACAATTTCATTTAACAAAATAATAAAACAACAAAATAAAGTTTTGTAAAATTACGTTAGGAATTTTTAGCTTTAAGCAGTTTTAGATCATCTCTGTTGTTATTGCGTTTTTAAAGGCGATGATGTATTTTTTTCTTTTCTTTAGGTATTCTTTGTTTAGAAATATCGGAGATACCAATAGGCGATTAGGTGACGAACTCGATTTTATTTTATTTATTTTTCAAAAAATTATTGAAACAATTAAGACTATCGTGATATACTGTATTTACTATATGTAGAGGTGATTGTCTGTCTATACGTTGTATTTTTAACAAAGAAACGGGCGCTATTTTTTACACTCTGTTGTTCACGAGAAATAGTAATTTATACACACCCACATAAGTTTTATAAAACGTTCGCACAAGTCGGTTATATTCCTGTAGATCAGTTAGCCTAAGGTGGTCGTTTTACTTCCCTGTTTTCATCTGGGTGGTAATCGAGTGATTTCATCTTAAAAATAATTCAATTACACCAAGAAAACCATTGCCCTCCCAACAACAACAACAACAACATATCTTCAAGATAGTCGCAATTATCGTTCTTATATCGTCTTGAAATCACTATAAAGCGGATTACATGAGACTGCAAATCTTGTAATCACTAAATAATTATCTTGAATTTTTCATTTTTAATATTGTCATCAATCATCAATCAAACTAATCCTAGATGTTCATTTATAATAATTTTTTTTTACGTTTTACAATTTAATCTTGATTTCCTGGTGGAAAATAATCAGGACAATGTAATAAAAATAAAAAATGAGCTGTTGTAATAAAATTGTTTTTTTTTTTAATATATAAATATGGCGCTAAAGCCCCCCACATAATCTAAAGCGTCGTCGTTTTACAAAAGCGAACGTCACGGGCCATAACTCGCTTGGTTGTCCTGATTACAAGAGGGCTGCAAATATCACCGACTCTATACTATATAATCTCTAGAGACTATATCATATCATCGCTATATTAAGGGTTAGAAATTTTATACTACCCTATTTATACCCCGCCACACACTATATAAATACCGGAATTCTACTGGAATATTGTCCTGTTTATATTGCGATTTTGTATAGTGAACAATATGGAATTAATCAATGATTTCTACGATTCATGTTGTTATTTTTATTGTTGTTGTTGTTTTAATAAATAATGTTAGCCGCTAATGTTAATGGTAAATAGTGTTTTTCTCATTTACTAAATAACATAAAACTGGTTGTGTAGGATTAAATTATGTTGTTTGTTTGTTTGTTTTATTATTATTATTTTAATTTATAAGAAGATTGGCCGAAATCTTCAACAAATAAATAAATATATGGATTTTATTATAAATTCTTCGATTACACAATTACGAATTTCTATATAGCTTTCTATTTTCTGTAAACGGCTATTGTAAATTATTTTTTTATTAATAATAACATCGATTAAATTAGGTTATACTATAATTTTTGTTTTTGTTTTAAATAATTAAATTATTTATTATTATTTTTATAGGTACAGTGTTAGTACAGGGCGACGTATCCACTGCCCCATTGGTGGCGGCGAGCGCGCAGCCTTCCGCCCCAAGTAGTCCTCAGTCAAGTATGCTCCTGCTCCAGACACAGGTATCTAGAATTACATATTATAATTCAAATAAATAACGAACAATATAGTGTCATATCGTGTTACCATTTATCGTTAACGACAATCTTTGCTACCTATTCAACTTTGACAGGTCATATATAGTGACTTATTGCTATTTCTTACTTAAACGTTACTAATAAAGATAGCTTAACGGCTGTTAATAACAATGTAATAATAATAATAATAATAATAATAATAATAATAATAATAATAGCAATAGAGTTGATTCTTGGCGTTGTTCCACAATTGGCAACGTGATGTGTTGTCTACAGCTAATTAGTTCCCTGGTCTCAATAGTATTAGAATGAAAAAAAAAGATTGTCGTTAAATTAGCTACCGCTACTTATATTGTTATTTGTTACTTCCATAGTTGCGCAAAGTAATAGATAATTAGTAATTACACGTGATGGTCATGTAGCAATTATCTTCCGACTACCTACCACGAACTTTATACTTATTATATAGTACCGCGACTTTATTACTTAACCGTTTCATTAATCGAAACCAATTCTAGTGCTCATTAATTGTATTTTTATAAATCTATACAAATAGAAAATTATTATTTCCCGACTAGGTTTAATTGAATAAATAGTAAAATAATAAATATTTACTTTTTGTTATCAAAATCTCATTTTCTTTTGGGGGTTTGTCACTACTAATCCAGAACAAAATTTTTGGAAGAATAATTCAAAATAATGTTCAAGCATAGCTCTGCCGGCTAGGATCCTCGTCTATCGATTAAAAATCGCTTTGTGATCGACTGAAAGTCGCTTCGCGATGGACTTATTAGTCCGACCTGTACTAAACTAGAATATTGGAAATTTTAGTTTTTCCTGGAAATTATCCGTAACTTTATAAATTAGACAATAGTATCCTAATAGACATATGGATTATATTTTATTTCAATTCAATTGTACACGGTTGCTTATATCGGCAGAATTTGTCACACACCTATCATACTATATAGACTGGGTTATGTCAACTTTTCTATTATTCCTGCCTTCTTAAGCCCGCGTCACACACAACAAGATTTCTTGATTGTTTGCTTGCTAGTTTCGAAGATGGTTCCGAAGCTAGGAATTGACGTCACGACTGGCTCTGTTGTTTGATTGCAAGCTAGAAATCCGAAATAGGACATGCGTTATTTTCGGTGATAGATTTGCTGCTAGTTTTGGTGCGAACCAATCGGAAATCAGTATTTGATCACATGGTTGCCATGCACAGCAAATGACAGATGATATAATTTGTTTTCAGTGTTTTTGAACTTGACATATCAAATCATATTTAAAACTTGCACCGTTTGGAACTAACCGTCAACTAACTCCACTGCCCGCTCAAATCCTAGCAGCAAAACAAGCCGATATTCTATATAACAAGAAAACTTGCCCGGTGTGACGCGGGCTTTAGATCATTGGCGTATCAATTATGAGGTCACAAAAAAATCGCAAAAAAAATGATAATTTCGTGTGTAACTGAATATAATTGGTTTATTCGTTCTTAGCAGACGTCTTTTTTATGTAAGCAAGAGTTATTGTTTATAATGTGCATCACAAAATCAGCCAATATAAGCAACAGTGTACAAATAACTTGAAACGGATTATAATGTGTAAATGTTGATTTTATTAAAGTTAATTTTTGTTCCATCGAATTTACTTGGAATAACAATCGATTTCTAGGATGGATATAGATATAAAGACGCCATATAATACATACTTTGATCATACCGCTCATCTATTATAGTTATCCCATTTTAGAAAAATTATATTCTAAACAATAGAGAAATTTTCTCCATATAATTGTCATTTCATAAATATAATCACATGGATATATGTTAATTAGATTTCGTTATTGTTGAAAATCCGAAGAATTTCTTTTTGTAATTTTGTAATTATCGATTTTCCATTTAATAACTGAAAATAAATCATAGGAAACAAAAAATATGCATCCCAATTTGTTCGCGTTTATTATAATAACGAAATATATATATATATGGATTTTTTTTGTTTTTAATTAGAAAAAGTAATGAATATCTACAAAATACAACAAATAAATCAATGTCTTGCAGACAATAACAAATTATAAAATTAATATATTTCTTGAGATATTAATTGGGATTTTCTAACAGAGTTGTTTTAAAAATAATTTATGAATATTTAGTTATTTTTTTCTACATTATTAATATGATTGTCCTGAATAGGCATATAGAAATTGCTAATTTCCTCTATATATCGCTTAAAGTTCAATAATTTTCGATGGCAAATAATACATTTTCGATCATAATATTCGAACGTGATTAACAAATATTAATTATTATTAAATAAAACAAAAAACTTGTATAACAACTCTTATTTATCGATAATCATATTATAATTGTTGCATGTGTTTTATATATGTATGTTTGGATTAATTAGAGGAATGGATTATGATGTGGGATTTGGTATTGGATTGGACTAGATATGTGATAGAGGCGGGCGATGGTATAATAAGTTATTAGTGAATGGTGTACGATAATTTAAACATATTTTATATGCATATATCTAACAAATTATTAGTTACTATGTATAAAAGAGATATAAATAGTGCACATAAACATATGTATAGATTAATTGTAAATCTATAAGTTGCGATAATAAGTTGACCGACGGAAATGTTTTGCTATCATGGTATGCGGTACAGCCTTCAGATTCTTAGTGCGTGGCTCAGATCCACACATATACAATTGCGTGCTACCGTTATAAATAATTCTAATCTTGATCTATTTAAGATTATTTTGCAATATATATTTATATAGATGTGACAATTTCCGGTTAATAACTTGTCATTTATTATCATTTCTATATTTATTTTTCCTGCAACAAGAATCTAAACTATTGATTGTTTAAATGTTGAAAATACGTTTATGTTTTGTTTTTGTTTCTTATAAATAGTTGTTGTTATGGGTTGATATGGTAATCTTGGACGCCATGTTAGGCGTCGCGGCGCTCGCCTAGATATCGCGACGCATGTGAACCATTCTACCAATGAGACGGTAGCAAAAGGCCACGCCTCTTCATGGTCCGTGTGAGCAGCCTTCCCCATATAAACGTTATATTATAACATAATATACGTTCAAGTGAAACCAGACATTGTCACAATTCAATTTAATTGTCAATCTATAAATCGTATCATTAACAATAAAAAATTCAATTTTTTTTCTATTGATAAATAATCAATAAAGGAAAAAAAACTGTTCAATCTTTAGGTGAGAAAGTTTCAAGTTTCAATTAAAAAGATTGACAGAAGGAAGTTGATAATAATCAAATTATAATTAATTTTAATCTATATAAAAATTTGATCGAGTCATTCTATTGATTTCATTTTCTTTTTCTTTCTTTTTTTATGTTACAGACACCGTTTGGCTCGAGCAGTTTTGCGGACCTGCTAACGGCGCCGTTTTCAGACGATCCTAGCAGTGTCCTACCTCCAGAAGATCTCGATCCTTTTGCTGAAGTAGCTTTACAATCTCAACCATCATCACCAGCACCATTACCTAGCTTCCAAGAAACTTATTCCGTACGTTATAATCCACCATCAACGAACGCACCACCATTCAAAATGGATGAAGAATGTTTCAATGTATCTTATCATCACCATCATCATCATCAGCATCATCATCATCCACAAACACCACATCATGTAACATCACCACACCATTACGATTATCAACAATTACAATATACAGCAGCCGCAAGTCCATATTATCCACCACCGCCACAACCATGCAGTCCTGGTTTTGAAACGTTGATAAGTCAAGAATCATATTCGTTACCAGCATATCAAAATACTCCAGAATTACATGCTAGTACAGCTTTAAGTCCAAGACAAAGGCGAGCTTCATTACCATTACAACGATCAGAATCAACAAGTAGCAGTGAAAGTCCGAAATTACGAATGGCCGCACCATCAGCATGTTCATCAGCAGCTAGTTCGCCTGGTGGCGGCGGTGGTGGTGGTGGTAGTAGTAGTAGCGCTGGTGGTAATGGTGTTGTTGAGCCGCAATCAAAAGGTCCCACACCACCATCACCATCGCAATTATGTGCTGTTTGTGGTGATACGGCGGCATGCCAGCATTACGGTGTACGTACTTGTGAAGGTTGTAAAGGTTTTTTCAAACGTACCGTCCAGAAAGGTTCGAAGTATGTATGTTTAGCTGATAAAAACTGTCCAGTTGATAAACGACGACGGAATCGTTGTCAATTTTGTCGTTTCCAAAAATGTTTAGCTGTCGGTATGGTGAAAGAAGTTGTACGAACAGATAGTTTGAAAGGACGCCGTGGACGTTTACCATCGAAACCTAAATCACCACAAGAATCACCACCAAGTCCGCCAGTTTCATTGATAACAGCATTAGTTAGAGCACATGTTGATACAACACCGGATCTCGCCAATTTGGATTATTCACAATATATGGAACCTAGTCCAATTGAACCAATCATATCAGAAGCTGAGAAAATCCAACAATTCTATACATTATTAACAACATCAGTTGATGTTATCAAAAATTTCGCCGATAAAATACCCGGTTTCCAAGAATTATGCCATGAAGATAGAGAATTATTATTTCAATCGGCATCATTAGAATTATTCGTTTTACGTTTAGCTTATAGAACACATCCTAATGATACGAAATTAACATTTTGTAATGGTGTTGTATTAGATAAGCAACAATGTCAACGATCGTTTGGGGATTGGTTGCATGCCATTATGGAATTTTGCAATAGTTTGTTGGCTATGGAAATCGACATTTCAGCATTCGCTTGTTTATGCGCCCTAACCCTCATCACTGGTATGTTATTTCATTTAACATTATTTCCCATTATTATTATTATCATCGAGTGTAGTATATTTGTTCATTTCGAATTAATGTCGAAGGTTATAAATAATTCAACTGAAACTGTCGGCAATGATATTTGAAAATTAATTGAAAATCGAATTGGATCACGATAGGCAATAGATATATCCCAACAATCGTTCTGTATATTATTGTGTGCGTGATTTCAATTCAATACCCCTCTTTCATAGAAATATTAATTTATTTAGATTATAAAGACCATGACTTTACAAGATTTCTTACATAAATTAAAACTACTACAACTACCTATAATACTAATAATATCGATAATAGTTTTGTTTCCAAATAAAACTATCAAGCCGTTAAACAACAAATAGTATAACATTATCAATGGAATACATCTAAATTACATGTAAATTGGATCTGTTTCATTGAAAATATCGATTTTTATTCAATGCAAGAAACAAAAAAGTATTTGAATGTTTGCCATATGAGAATTGAAGCTTGCCGAACAAATACAGCTCAATCAAAATAAATCCCAACTTCTAATTTTAGAGAAAATTCTATAAATTTATGCCATACAAATTTTCAATTGATTTATCAATCTACAATAAGATCGCACTTATTTCAGTTGTTTCTCTTATATAACTCAAGAGCGGATTTTTGCCTCCTATAGAAAGCTACCTTGTAGTATCAAATACACGAGCGGCACATTTCATTTCTGTGGAAATTGTAGTTTAGCAATTTGGTTAATATGACCTCGCGACGCTACAGCCAATACTTTTAGCTTTAATTTATCATTGTTATACCAACCACTTCTCTGGTGTACTGTATCATCACTATCTTCAAGAACTTCCCATACTATACCTACTACTTATACTCAAAATTTAATCTGCGCCGCTCACTTGTACGTCTATTGGAGCACCCCACAGACGTGAGAAATTTCTCATTTTATCGCAACTTTTTCTGAGCATTCTAACCCGTTGTTGTACACATATAGAAAATAAAAAATGGGAGGCAACTAATAGATGAACTCGTGACCACTGATGTATGCATGAATGCCGTTCGCTTGTTTGATAGTACTAGTACTCCTTCTGATTTCTCTCAACGACTCAAAGTTATCACTTTGCAAATATCACTGATAATTTTAGTAACTTTTTAGTAGTCCTATTTTGGAGAATTGAAGAGGTCCAACTACAGCTTACAAACAGCAATTATTATATCTTGACTCTTGGACTTTTCTATAATCAGCCAATTTTTTGTTAAACCACCGACACAATTTTATAATTTTGGTTCAACAACTCCAAAACTCGGGGAAAACCAGTGATTCATTCAGAAATCTAGTCACATTCAATGACAAAAAATAAAATAAATAATCGTCACCTATAATAAATAAATAAAACCGGTTATTATATCTGGATATTATTTTGTTTCAGAACGCCATGGATTGAAGGAGCCACATCGTGTTGAACAATTACAAATGAAAATCATATCATCATTACGTGATCATGTTACATATAATGCTGAAGCACAACGGAAAGCACATTATTTTAGTCGTTTATTAGGTAAATTACCAGAATTACGTTCATTGAGCGTACAAGGACTACAAAGGATTTTCTATTTGAAATTGGAAGATCTTGTACCGGCTCCACCATTAATTGAGAAAATGTTCGCCGCCAGTTTACCATTTTAGATCTTTATTTTTACAACACAAAAATATTATATCACACAATATAGTGTTATAATTTCAACAATGCAGAAAAAAAATCGTGATAAACTATTAATTATGTGATCTGTTGAATTATTGTATAAGTCGTAATTGTAATTTTTTTCTGTATATCGATGTTTTAAATGTATAGATAGATATCTTCCTATAATTTTCTTGCGTTCCAAAAACTTCTCCATTTAACGAGTTGGAATTTTTGGTGTTATAAAAATAATAATTTTTATTATATATTATTGCTAATGTTGACTGGTGGAGGATCGATAAAATAAGTACGAATGTTGATATATATATTTTTGATTTATCAATTATTCTTTTTTTATAGAAAAAAAATGAACGTCTACAACAGAATTGTAGGCTGGTTAATTGGAAATTGGGGGAAATTTCTAAATCAACCTGAGAAAAAATAATACTCGTATTGAGACATTAATTATTTTACAATTTTACGTGATAATTGCATAAATATATGTATAGTAGGGCTACTTAGAGGTAGTATAATTTTTTTTAAATTAATTAATTAATCAATCAATTAATTAATTTTCCAATGTTACCACTACACGGACCGTGTGGATATCACAAAATATATGCGATAATACCTAGTCAAGGCACTGTATATATTTGAAAGAGAAAATTATTTTATTTACAAGAAAAATTATGTCTAAAAAAAATATAAACAAAAATCTAATATATATTTTAATAGTTGTATAAATTATAATACTGGAGGTTACCTGCACCATGTTTTTGTAATAATTGTTTTTTTTTATATATATATACGATATAATATTGCTTTATATTTTTGTATTTTTGAGAAAAATTAAGAAGAAAAGAAGTCGCAAATTTTGCGCATTCGACCAAAATCTATTTTAATTTTTTAATTACAAATAGAAAGCTTCTACAATTGTCCTATATATATTATATATTAATATAAAAGAAAATTTGCACTTTGTTGTACTTAAAAGAAACAAAATTGTTACCAATAATTAATGAATTGAATGTGCCATTTCTTTCATATCCTAATAATGTTTTTATTTCATATCAACAACTGCCTTGGATCGTAACAGATGGACTGAAAAGAGAGTTACCTGATGGATTAATAATGGTCGATAATCTGTTTTTGTTTTTTTTCTTTCTATTATTATTAATTAATTTTTCGATGTTTAAAATATTTGCACTTTTTGTTAAAATTTATTTAAAAAAAAAAAAAACTTACACCGTCCGCTTGTATTTAAAAAAACCTTATAGACGAAAAATCGAATAGATGAACGCTTTAATGCTTTGGCTGCTTACAACAATCTCAACTAGGAAGAGCCAAAGGATTGATTAATAAAAATTCTTATTACGTAATCGTAATGGCTTTATTTTTTTTGTTATTTGTAAATAAAATTGCTAAGATTTTGTAGCATATACTTATAATGGTTCGGGCAAACGGGAACCTTGCAATATTTTTGTCCAGATTTTTTGTACCTGCTTATATTTTTCCATTTTACATAATGATTTAAACATCAGAAAACAAAACAAATAAAAGACAAATTTACTAATTTATAGTAAAAAATTATATGATACTCCTCGTTTTTTTTTTCCTCTTAATTTTTTAATAATAAAATATATTAAGTTGAGAAGATTTGTTGAATTTTTTTCGTATTTTATTGACTTTATATTATCGACGTAAAACTTGCCATTAATTGCCAGTTTTTCTTTCATATATTATTATAATTATTTTATTATATTATTGTATTGTAATAAACTTTTAAGTTGTCTCATTATTTTTTCGCTAAAAGGATAAAATTAATTTATGTTTAGATATAGTTACCAACAAACAAATCCTACCAGATTCTACTTCTTCGTAGAATTATTATTGTATATGAGATAAGTGTTAGTTTTTACCTGATGCTATAAAATTGATAATAAGTGAATCTATTATATTTCAATTTATTATTATTATTATATATTTTTGTTCCATCTCTCTATAAGAAATAATGTCGTTATATATATATATTTAACCAACTCCAGATTACTTATTTATCATTAATATTGCCTTCTACCCAACTGTTTTTCTTTCCTTTTTTTTCTGTATTTTTTATGTTTCTTTTGTTAGGCGTGTATCATATTGTAACAATTTTATTTGATTATAAATAAAAGTTATGGATCAGCTTTTCTGTGTGTATGTGTTTCTTATTATTATTATTATCAATCATAGTTTATTACAATTATTTCAACATAATATATCATAGCTTATTAAACAAGATCTGATAAATAATGCGATAATAGCTATTTATGATACGAGGTTCCTAAGTGGCATATTTCGGTATGGGTCAGTTCCAGAATAAGCCGCTAGGCTCCGATATATCGCAGATGAACAAGTATGGACGCACGATTTCATCTGCGGCACAGAGAAGCCAGCAGCGAATTTTGCAAGGACAGATTCCGAATTATGCCACTTAGGAAACGAGTAACATACAAGATTTTATACAATCCCTTTTCCAAAAATGCAAAGAAAGCGATGAGTTTTGAATACGATTTTATGTCAATACTGTTAGCGTAAAATTATTAGGAAACAATGTTGTTTACTTACTTTTTCGTTGGACAATAAATTAATGGCAAGCATTAATGTATATTTCGTTGATTTTCCCGTGAAAATTCAAGGTCGCGTCTCTTGCCGTTTCAGCTACTCTGGCGATGTACAATTATCCAATAAATCACTCACAATTATCAAATTGAACAAATTTTCATAATTATTATAAATAATAAACTATTAATTGCATTAAAGGCTTTCAAGATGGTAATTATTATTAATAACAATTATAAACAACAGAAAAAGTTTTGACAGAACACAAACTCATCAAAAACAAAAGAACATCGATATAGCCGGTAATACAGATATCGTGTCCAATTTGACATTATCATAGATAGTTACCATGATTTCGACGGAATTATTATTATTATTATGATATATGAATATAATGATGGTCTTCTGTTAATATTGCGAGCGGGGGCATCATAATATAAACAAAACAGCATCATACGAGGCTGTTTTGTTTATATTATAATTCAGGGTGAATATTTAGTGGGAGGTATTCAATAATTTGTCACTTTACAACCAGTATCTAGTAGTCATAAATTCAACTTATGCATTAAGGATAGTATAAATAAATATAATAAGATCAGATCTGGTAATAATTCTTCTGTTCTCAAACACAATTGCGCCATATATTTCCGTAGTTAAATATTGAGCAACTAACCAAGTATAATTGAAGATATAGATACCAATCCTGAAAAAAAAAACAATCAGATCAGTAGACTGTGACTATTTATTAGTCCGATCGAAGCTTTCCTGTTGCTGACCTGGCCCATGGATGGATCCAACTGCCTTCAGCACGGGAATATTTACCATATTTCCAAAATTTCCTACATTGACAAAGTAATAAATTCCTTCAAATTTCATACTGAAATAATATTATTAATTGCTCGAAAAAAGCTCTCCAATCAATTCTTGATCACACTTTGAGATTTTTTACAAAAACCTTATGGTCGTCATTCATCCAAAAGAAAGCTTCCCATTATCCCGTAGGTCGAACTAATAGTCATCAAGTATAAATAACTTTGCAAACTGAACTCTGGAAAAAAAAAGTTGTTAATGTTGGTAATTGGAGTAAGTAAATCTCGGGATGAGTAAAATTCCGGAGAATATGGAAGTATTTCAGGATTATTGTTTGAATGTTGGCTGAAATAAATAAAAATCAAAACGTTTACTGGTATAGGTACATATTTTTTCCATCTCAAAATTCTTTTATTTTTTTCTGATTTTTGTTGAGTAGCGCACACTAAGCGTTGTACTAGGCCAATTTTGTATCAGCCTTACTACTTTGAATAGAGAAAAAAAAAACAAAAACAAATAAAAATAAAATAACTACATCGTTGTATATAATAACTTAGCCTATTTCTTAATTATAGCAAATACAAATTTTGTAAATTTTTCAACTGGTTTTTCATCACTCACTTATAATATACAAAATTTCATCAATCCATAAACCTGTCTTTATATTATATAAAAATTATTTCATTGAGAAACAAAAATACAGACCTTGTGCACCAATCTCTCCAAACAATTACAATTTTTTTGCAATATAATTCTATGATGTTTTCAATGAATCTACAAGAAAAAAATATCCATCATCACCCATATATTTTACTATTTACATCAAATTAAAACAAAACAAAACAAAAAAAAAATTAAAATCTATTAGATAATACCCGAAATAACATAAATTGTACAAAATTTATTAAGGCGTTCTTTCGGTTTATTATTTTTGTTTTTTATAAGTTTTTGTTTCAAAATACACGAACGATCAAAGCGACCATCATTAAAATCTCACAACAATTTCTTAACCAGTTGCTGTATCATTTTGTTTTTTTTTTGTTTTTTATATATTATATATAATTTCAACTCTATACAATATTAAGAAATATTTTGTTTTTTTCTCTGAATTATTATAGATAAGTATAAATAAATAGCACACCTTGAGGTTGTTCTTTTTTTTTTTTTTGTTAAATCAACTAATTACATTTTTAGTGACTGAATTGTTTCTTTC
>JAZBGX010000567.1:3997-27643 GCA_037414775.1 Zonitis immaculata
GCAAGATAAACCGCTATAAGGCTTATATCATGATTAGTATACACAAGACAATGTCCTGAATTGAGAAAAAGAAGAAGAATCATCATTTTTCTGTATTCACCGGATAATAACAACTAAAAGGACGTGGTGTACTTCATTCAATTTTTTAACATTTAGATAACTCCAGGAATCTATTTAGCGGTCTAAATATTTCTGGCTGTTTAAATTGCTTTCACCAAGGGAGACTTGCCGCAAGCTGGTTAATTCATCGAGCTTTACTCAAATTGTTAATCCAATTTGAATAATGTCAGACTCTCAACTCGATATAATAAAATTGATACTCTTTTACTTCTAATAATGTAATTTATTTTCAATTAAATTCTAATGAAAATGTTGAATTTAAAACTAGATTGATACTTACAACGAGACAGTTGATTCTATAAAATGTTCATTTTTAATATAGAAATATTAGTCTTGAAAAACACACGCCTTGGTCCGAATTTTAATTGTCGTTTCTTGATCAGAAATCAAGTTAACGGATGATAGAGGGTCGCTGGTTCAAATCCGGGTTGTTTGTTGAGTGAATCATATCGGTTTAGATTCATCGAGGTATTCCATTGGAAACCTAAAAATAACGATGTAATTCGTGGTAATTGCATAAGTCATCGTATAAATTTGAATTAAAATTCTGGATTAAGACAATTAATTGCATGATTAATGTTTCAGTCGGATGATAACGAAATTTTTGGGTTAATAATTCTGAATTTATTTCTGTTTCGTTTATACAGGTGACAAAATCAGTGTTGGCTTTATTAGACTATTATCGTTGGTATAAATTTTCAATAATTTACGAAGAACCATGGCATACAGTTGCACGTTCATTAGTTGAACAAGCGAAAAAACGCAATATGACTGTAAATGATGAGAGAAGAGCATTAGATCGACATGATTGCTGTGTGAAAGATTTGAAATGTTGTAATACAGGATATTGGTTTCAATTTATTCAAGAAACAAAAAATCGTACTCGAAGTAATAGATAATTTGAAATTACAATAAATTAAATTGCATTTCTTATCAATAAAATTTTTGTTGTTGTTGTAGTTTATGTTTTTTTGGGTACTTCAGTTTCACTTATCGAATTGATGAGTACAATGCAAACAGCTCAGTTATTTGAAAATGGCGAATATATTGTGATTTACGTCGATATGAATACGTATTCGGAGAAAGACGCCTATAAATATATTTGGAGTAATTCGCATTTCTATTTTACTCTAAAAATATTTCTATTGTTTTGTGTTTTTGTTTTTGTAGAGCCAGATATTTTCGATAAATATCGAAAATGCGAGGAATTATCCGATTTTGAAGGTTTCATCAAACGCGGTAGATCGTTATTTGTTGTTGTACCAACTGCACCAACTGAAAATTATGAAAATTTCACCGAACAAGTCCGTTATTATAATTCAGAAGAACCATTCAATTTTGAAACATCAAAATTATTAGGCTCCTTCGAGAAAGTCAGTTTTATTCCATTAACAAACTATTTATATTATAAAAACGATTATCATTTTTTTTTTAGTATGTTTCGATTTATGCTGCTTATCTTTACGATTCATTTAAATTATATGCACATGCCCTCCATCATTTATTGTCACAAGAGCCGGTTCTAACTGACGATATCATCGATGGTTTAGCTAGTAATGGGACAAAAATCGTTGAAACTATTATCAAGATGAAAACTTATAAAAGTACGTGTTGCCATTTATAAATAAATATTATAAAAACATATAAATATCTGTTTTATTCTTTTATTTTTAGGTATAACAGGTGCTACAATGAAACTGGATTCGAATGGTGATTCAGAAGGCAATTTTTCAGTTTTGGCATTTCGACGTATAAACGATTCGCAATTTGTAAATAGAAATTTTTCATGTTCGTTCCAAATGCGTCCAGTTGGACAGTTTTTCCAACAACAAGACGATTTTCCAGTGAGTGAGTCTTTAGATATCAATTTATTCCAGTTACATATTTCTACAATAGCATCGATTAATAATTTTATTATTATTCTATTATTTGAATTTCTTCGTTGTTGTAGGAATATAAAATTTATTCGAATGCACAAATTGAATGGGCCGGCAGCGATAAACCAAATGATGAACCAAGTTGTGGTTTCAATAATGAATTATGTCCTAAACCTAATACACATTTGAATAGTATTATAGCTGCTGGTATTTTAGCAATTCTATTATTTTGTGCTGGTGTCATTACTATGAGTATATATAGGAAATGGAAAATTGAACAGGAAATCGAAGGGTTATTATGGAAAATTGATAGAAACGAGATACATAGTTATTTTGATCGAGATATAGTTTCTAGTCCTAGTCGGGTATGTCTTTCATTTATTATAAATTAAATAATAATACAGCCGCCAGCTATTCGAGATAATGTCTACTCTTCACAATATTAGAGCCGATAGTTGGATGCTAACATACTTTCGATGTCTTCGAAATTATTCAACAATATGATTATTTTCCGAGATGAAAACTTGCCCTAAACATTTATGCTGACAAAGAGCGCTGTTCTGACTTGATTGCGTTAATTGTCTGGTCTCCATCTGCTTCTAATATCAATTATTGAAAATGAAATTTTCAATGGTCGGTACTCTAATTCCCCATAATCAAGACAATATAATTTCATCTGTTCCACAAATCCTCAGAATTTGCTAACGAATATATAGAATAGTCTCTCTGTTAATTTTCGATTGATCCAATTTCCATATTCTATTTGTTCTGTCTCAATTTTCCAGCTAAGTTTGATAAGTGCAAGTGTAACTTCATATGAATCAAGAGGTGGTTTACAAGTATTCGCAACAACAGCACAATATCGTGGTGTTGTTGTACGTATCAAAGAATTAACATTTTCAAGGAAAAAAGATATTTCCCGCGATGTTATGAAAGAGATGCGTTTATTGAGAGAATTAAGACATGATAATATAAATTCATTTATTGGAGCTTGTGTTGAACCCACCTCGCTTTTACTAGTCACTGATTATTGTGCCAAAGGAAGTCTTTATGTAAGTTTCACCATAATATATATATTTTTTTATAGCATATTGAATGTAATAATATCAATAAAATTGTAGGATATTATTGAGAATGAAGATATTAAATTGGATCGAATGTTTATTGCGTCGTTAGTTCATGATCTCATAAAAGTTTGTATTGTTCCGAGATATAATTTTTTTTGTTGAGACAATAATGGAATTTTTCACATTCTTCTTTCATGTTTTTAGGGTATGCTCTACATTCATAATTCACTGTTGATTTGTCATGGCAACTTGAAATCCTCCAATTGTGTAGTAACTAGTCGTTGGGTTTTACAAGTTACCGATTTTGGCTTAGCTGAGATGCGACATTGTGCTGAAAATGATAGCATTGGTGAACATCAGTATTATAGAAGTAACTATAGATATAGAGTATAATTATTAAAAAACAAAAAATCAATTTTCCATTTGTTTTGGAGGTTTGTTTTGGAAAGCACCGGAAATTCTACGTGATCCAAGTGCATATATACGTGGTACTCAGAAAGGTGATGTTTATGCATTCGCTATAATCTTATATGAAATATTAGGACGACGTGGCCCATTTGGTACAACCGGTTATGAGCCAAAAGATTTAATAGAATTAGTTAAACGTGAACCATTAGATGGTGATGAACCATTTCGTCCAGATGTTGATTTATTATTAGATTCAGAAATTGGCTGTGATGATTATGTTATACAATGTATGAAAGATTGTTGGACTGAAATACCTGAAGCACGACCAGATTTTGCTACAATACGTAGCCGTTTGAAACGTATGAAAGATGGCAAAAATAAGAATATAATGGATCAAATGATGGATATGATGGTAACTTATGCTAATAATTTGGAAGAAATTGTTACGGAACGTACACGTTTATTGTATGAAGAAAAAATGAAAACTGAAGATTTATTGCATCGAATGTTACCAAAGCCGGTGGCTGAGCGTTTAACAAGAGGCTATGGCGTTGAACCGGAATCATTCGATTTAGTTACAATTTATTTTAGTGATATTGTTGGATTTACAGCAATGTCAGCTGAAAGTACACCATTGCAAGTTGTCAACTTTTTAAACGATCTTTATACAGTATTTGATGGAATCATTAAAGGATACGATGTTTATAAAGTCGAAACTATTGGAGATGCCTATATGGTCGTAAGTATCCTCCCTACACAAGAACTGTTATGCTTGAATTCCCAAGAACTGTGTTTCGTGTATAATTTTGGTATTTAATCGAATATTTGAACAGGTTTCAGGTTTGCCAATAAGAAACAATGATAAGCATGCCGGTGAAATAGCTTCAATGGCGTTAGATCTGCTAGCAGCCGTTAAAAATCATTCCATTTCTCATCGACCTCATGAAACTCTGAAATTACGCATTGGTATTCATACCGGTAAACATCAGATATTTTTAATAATAAAATATTGAATATAGTTTAAAAATTATAGGTCCAGTAGTTGCAGGCGTTGTCGGCCTAACAATGCCCCGTTATTGTCTATTCGGCGATACAGTCAATACAGCTTCACGTATGGAAAGTAATGGTGAACCATTGAAAATACATATCAGTTTGCGTTGTAAAGAAGCATTAGATAAATTAGGTGGTTATATAATTGAAGAACGTGGCTTAGTTTATATGAAAGGTAAAGGTGAAGTTCGTACATTTTGGCTAACTGGTGCTACTGATCTAGCTATACAAAGACGTGAAGTTGATTTAGGTGAATTACCACCATTATTTTGTCGACCTAGACGTAGTCCAAAATTAAATACCGATTCACGACAAGCTTCAGTTTGTGGTGGTTTTGGTGGTATGAATAGTCGACGGCATTCCAGTGTACCAAGAGGTAGATTTACAATTGTGTTTTATTATTATTATTATCATTATTATTTTGAATTTAATTCAACTATTTCCATCGGTGTTTTGGTGTGGCTTTCCAACTTTCTTTTGCAACCTCTTCTCTAAATTTAGTTTATTTGGTGTCGGTTTATTTTTATTGTATTGCATATAATTGGAAATTTTACAAGGTTTTTTTTTTGTGATACTTCTTGCAATTAGGTACAAGTATTGAAGTGGAAAGCACATCGACACTTCAGAATTCCAGTCCAGTACCTTCACGGCATCACTTAAAAGTTGTAAATCGTCATAATTTACATGTTCCAGAACAACAAGGCTCAAAATTAACAATAAATACAGCGTTCGGTAGTCAAACAATTGATATGAATATTGATGATAATAATCGTCGTGGCGGTTTACGGCCACGTCGTATATTATCTAGTATAGCATCAAGTAATGATGAACAACAGAAGAAAAGTCAAAATATGTTGAATAGAGTACGCGAATCGAAAAGTTTGGATCCTTTACCATTCATTAGAATCAATAAATATATTGATCGTTCAACTAGATCATTAGAAAACTGTGATAAATGCGATGAAATACAAATTATTGCTATACCTGAAGATAAATTGATTAATTATAATAATTTTCCAAATGGTAATATAACAAATTTACAACCACAACAACAATTAGTAGATGAGAATAATTTTATTGAAGATGTTGAAGCGCCTTTATTGAATATCAACTATAATCAACAACAACAACAGGCGATAATTAGACGTCGTGGTGGTAGTGGTTTTGATGATTCGTTACAAAATAGTACAACGAAAAGGTGAATTTCCATTTCCAATATAATTTTTCTTCAATATTAATTTACTTAATAGTTCAAGATGGAGATCATTGGAATGTTTACCAGGTAGTAATTGCGATCAATCCAATGATAATGTACAAGATAAGAAATTACCAACGAAACAATCGTTAAGAAATTGGCTAGTCGGTTTTTTGGGTAATGGCATTAAAACGAATAATTCGACATTGAGGAAAGGCGTTTTGAACGATTATAATTTACAAACTGAAAAAGAAAGTATTGTGTAAGTTCACAATAAAATAAAAATCAACAAATTTAAATAAATTAAGATAAAACTAGTCGTTATTTGTTAATTGTAATTATCTTGATTAATTGTAATAAGTTGGAAATTGTAAAAATTTGAATAATTGAAATTTTCAAATAATAGAGGAAAATTAAACAAAATAGGAAATTCTACTTATTTTATTATTATTATTATTATAATTAAATCACGAAAAATTGCATTTAATTTTGTGATTCTAGTGCCACTACTTAAAAATAACAATAATTCCAATGTATCTCTTCTTTTTAATCGAACCAAATTGAACAAAATAGGGGCGCCTTTATGTTTATATACAATTTTTTTTTTTCAAATGATAATTTCTATCAATTAACCCACAATTTAAATGTGATAAAAAAAAAGTTGGAAAAATTTCATAATTTTAATTTGTTCAATATAAAACAATGTTAAGTATATATATACCTATACAGCATGGTCCACCAGAGGCTTTCCTGGTCTTGTAACTCTGGCTCTAGTAGGTGCAAGAAAAAGCGGACGTCAAAATGTTCTCTAAATATAACACTTTGAATCATCTAGAGGTCTAGATATCTTCGAGTGCATTTTATTCCCTCCACTAGAACCAAGTTCCTACAAAACTAGGAAAGCCTCTGGCGGACGACCTGTATATATATATTTTTTAGAACAAAGTAATTAGAAAGAACGAACTCGTGTCCTAGAAATTTCAGAACAAAAAAATAAAAATTATGTATTTTATTCTCTTATTGTTGTTGAATATTTGGCAAAGTGCACAATAAATTTTGGATTTCTTTCATTAATTATAACAATTATTATATTTTATTTTAATTAATTTTTGTTTTGTTCTTCGTAGATGACGAATTTGGCGGACAGATTTTATCATTAATTATCATTATCATTTATTTACTTTATCATTTTGTTTTGTATGTCTGTCCAATTAATACATCATCATCATTATTATTATTATTGTTATTATTATAACTGCAGCACACATATTTGAGAAAAAAGTCAGATTATTTTATGTTAGAGGCTGTGAATATTATCTCCATGTGTAAATATAAGAAAATAAGTGAAGTAAATTGAAATAAATGAATTTGTTTTTCATTATTAGAAATTTAATTTTTGCACTTTCTTTCATTATATGTGCCATTAACTTATAAAATTTATGTATATTAAAAGAGAACAAAAAATGTAAATATAGTGTTATTGTAGGGTATTGTTTGATAAATAATAAAATATTTATTTATTATTATTATTATTATTGTGTTCTTTTTTTTCAAAATTCTTTCAAATATCAACGATAATCAAATAAAAATCTCTATAAAAATACAGATTCTGTTTTATTGTGTCTGGATTTTATCGCTTGAATAGAATCTACTAAAAAGCATAAAAAGATTTTTATATTTTCTACTAATGCATCTTCAATAAAAAATAGTAGTAAATAAATTGGTAAATTTATAGACTTGATAAAGGAAAAGTCCAACCTTTATCAATCATTCTAGACAATTTAATTTCCAATTATTCCCGAAATGAAGTCCAAAAATCGTTTGTTTAGTTTTTATTCACAAAATTAGTTTTACATCAAACAAAACCAAGCTGAAGAGTTTTGAGTGTGAAAACAATTGACAACTGACTTTCGATCTTGTAAACACTCAAAGTACGAACTAACTTTGAAATCTAATAAGAAGTACACCTTAAAACCTTCCGACTTCCCAAATATGGGATCAAATCTGTATAGATGGTGTCTCAATTAACGTCAAAGACTGGACAAATTATAAAACATAAAGTATTGCTCATCGAGTAATGTGAACTACTTAAATGTCGTTATGGAATCAGATACTTGAAAATTACAGGACAAAATTTATCTTTCCAGCCGGAACTGTGTGGAATCGTTTGAAGATAGGTTAGAAATGTTACAGTGCCGATAAAATTTGAGTCTATTAAAAAATGCTTTAAAAAAAAGAACATACGTTGCTCTCAATAAAAACTGCCACTAGCTTGAACTAACATTTTATGTGCACAGATGTTGGATAATGCACCGTCTCATCCTCATCCTTATCATTTTTTTTCCACTTTACAGAAGTCAAATTTAAGAATTTTGAAAAGACAAATTGTCACACTCCTGAATATGATTGTGCCAGTTAGAATACAGTTAACTGAAACTGGTGAAACGAAAAGTTATCAAAGCTTTATAGGTAATTCACTTTTTTTTTAGAATCAGTACACCAACACAGGGAATGGGCGGAGCTAAATCTTACAATTAGAACCCTCCATAAACCGCATCTAACCGCGGTAGCCTTAGGGAGCCAGTAAACGTTTCTGAATTTCAGAATCTGAATTCAGAAACACCTAAAATGCATGTAGTTGAGTTGGACGCTGTACACGGTCCGGAAATTTCATATTATGAATACACATGTATTTTGGGTCATAATCTGAATTCAGATTCTGACATTCAGAAACGTTTACGCCCGGCCTTAGAAGTATGATACTGCGGCGAGGTGTGGTGGACGGAGAACTGTCTTAACTCCGACCAGGCGACTTCATTCACGTATTATACATTAATAGCTTTGAAGTAGTCTGGATAACAATCCAAAATAACTCTTTTTTTGCATAAAATTACGTTGTTCAAACAAGATAGGCAATGAATTGATTACCTATGTATTATCAACCTTTTTATACTCCTGCAATAATATGAATAGGCTTGAAATTTTCATGTTCACGTTATCGAATTTCTACTGTAAGAAATAAGACCACACATTGGAAAAGTTCATGATAAGAGAAAAACATAAAACTTTTTCTAATAATCAGTAAGGGAAAATCAAGAGCATTCTCACCCGATTTCCATGATTAATATATATAATTAATATTGGTTCTTCAATTCATATAAGTATCTTGAGCTACTTTGAGGTTATAGTTTATTCTTCTTGCATTATACTAAATTTTACCGATTTTAAATATAATTTTGAACAATTTCGATACAAATTTCAACTGATTAAATCAATTTAAATAACAATCAACGTATTTTTTCCAGGAATTAACGAAATAACCAAAATTAGTGAATCAATTCCCAGTCAAATCCAAGTAAGCTTTGATTTATGAAATGACGTACACGTACAAGCGAGATTTAACCAATGAGCGTTCTAGTTTCAATTCCAATACCTACTTTGATTGTTTCCCTCTTGAAAAAAATTATAAGTATTATAATTATAAGTAATTGTTTCACAATCAGTTAATTTTAGGGTAAATTTCAGTTTTGTTTTTGCACTTTTTTAATTAATAACATTATTTTATGTGGTTACTGAAAAAACTAATAAAGTTGTACTTATGTATTGCAGTGAATTTTTCAATTGTTTTTTTTTAAAAAAGGGTATGTTGATTTTTCAAATTTTTCTCAGATAACCTCAATTTTCCACAAATAATAATAATAAGTGTAATGATTAACAGAAAAACGTAATTCTATAGTTTATTGGGTGAGTTTTTCTTTATAAATCAATTTTTTTTAGTACATAGTAGTGATAAAAATTTGAGTTGAAAGTGATTATTACCTTCTTCAAATGGTTCCATTGATTTTAGATGTCTGAAGAGGAAAAGTGCACTTAATGGGACTAGTGAGAGGTAAGTTTTGATTGGTAGTAAAACTAGATATGCAGTTTAGCTAGGCCAGAGTTTAAAAAACAAATAATCATAAATTTATATAAAAATAATAAATCACAGTAATTTCTAATAACTATTCAGCTCTATACACCTGGTCTTCAATGAACCAATTCGAATATTCAAATAATTTCTGATACCAATAATCGATAATATCATCCAAATGTCCACAATCACCACCATACTCATATGGTAGATATTCTCTCGGTATAGTTCCATATAACGATTCGAAACCATTGAAATGTATTTGTATACGTTGTTTCATTTTTTCAGACATAAAACTTTTGAATATATTCAAAACAACGTTAATATAAATTGGTGCATTGATGAATATCAATTTTTTCGGCCGACAATGATAATTATGCCATGTTTGTACTAATCGTTTAATCATATTCGTTGTTAATTGTTTAGCATGTTGAAATGAAATATTTTTCATATCGAATATAGCAATAACACCATAAATTTGTGTTAATTCAATTTCACGACTAGCCACATCTAATAACATAAAACCAGTTTTAAATACATCATCTTGTTTATGATAACGCGGTTTATGGACAGCTGTACGTATTAGAACAATCAATTGATTATTGTATTGTTCACATAATGGTATAAATACACCAAGTTTTGTTAATTGTTTGATTTCGTTCAATGATGGATCACGATTATAGAACCATTCAGGTGCATCTCTACGTAATTGATAATAATTCTCCAATTTCGATTTTGTTTTGTCTAAATTGAATTTACAACCTCTTAAAAATGGTAGTAAGGCCGTTGTGCTTGTGTTAATATGTAGATGTGGATTATCGGCAGCCCATTGTTTTAATTGTTTCAAAGATTTTTGACGTGATTCTTCTGTTTCATTCAAAATTTCACTACAATATTTACGTGTTGTTTCATCAAAATCAAACGTATATTCGGACATAATTTCAAATTATTATGTAGCACATCTAAAACGAGCGTTACTACTAAAGTTATCATTAGACAACTCTAAAACCAAGGCTGAATGACGATTCATAAATAAGTTAATAAGTGGGACCGGTTGCCATACATTTGATTATTGTCAATGAATTCGAAAGATACAACAAACAAAGGTTACAAATACATATATCGAGATAATAAAATCAATTCTGATAATAATTAACATAATTTTGCAACAATTATCATTATTTTATTATTGTCCTATAGATTATTTGTCCCATATTCACAAAGAATTCAGTAATAAAACTGGCAATCAAAGATCACTCTTAATTTATGTATTCAATTTTTTTCTTTGTTATTTATAAATTATTAATTATAAGCATTTAGATTGATTAAATAGTTTGACCTCTGATACTAGTGATTCAAAGCAATTTGAACGAAAAACTTATGCGGTAATTAATAGTTTCACAATTATTATCAAAATTTATCAACCAAAAAAAAAGCACAATAATTCTACTGCAACTTTATATGCAACTGACGTACGTATACGCCTTGTTTTTATCAAACGATGACAATCATATTTTGAAATGGAGTACAGACTTTTAAATTGTAGCAAGTTCCTCGATTTTGATATTAAACTTTCAAACTATCCCCCGTTTATTTCTCTCGGTATTCGTTAGGTACTTTTTCGTCCATATTTGTATTGGAATTTAATTCGCCCGATTTCTGTTATTGCTGTTATATTTGGTAACCATTCAATTATAAATGGATTATTCGTATTATCACTTTCGTCAACAGTAGATTCGCCTACGTTCAAAAAAAATATAAAGGTCGATTTTTTCACGTCGTCTTCCGTATTTTCTTCATATTCCTCAATAGATTCACCATTTTCGTGGATGTATCTTTTAGAAATTTTCAACTTTACCTAAACACAATTACTATTTAATTCAAGATAATCCAAAATTGTCAATAACTTACATCAGTAGTATCGAAAATTTGTTTTACATGTAAAATATTCATGATTCTATATAGATTGTGATTTTCTTTGTAAATATCGGGAATACGTTTCGAAAATTCGTTAAAAAAATCCTAAAAAAAATAATATTTCAAATACTTATAATCATCTTTTACAAAAAAATTATTACTTGCGGAATTGCAAATTGCAAAGTATTAAGATTACCATAGTTTTCGAATTGCATTGTTTGATTAATTGATTCGGTAACAAAACTCAACCAATTTAAAAAATCCCATGATGGTTGTTGGTGATTTTGTTGTTTATTAGAATTAGAAAATTCGCAATTTGTGTCTAATACTTTAATATGTACTGGAAATATTTTTGGTGCTAGTGTTTTATATTTTTTAAATAATTTCACATTACGATATTTCGATTTTCTCTCAATTAGGTGTCTAGAATTTCGGATAAATTTATCTTCAGTTCTTAGAATATTTGTAATTTCCTCATTATCTAAATTGTTATCTGGAAATTAAAATTGAATGTTATTTGCTAATTTTTCAAATTTTTTAATTAATTATACCTTCAGTTGGAAACTCATAGTTGATGAAATATTTGAATTCTTCTGAATATTTAGAATCACCAGCTAAGGCACAAATACAAGCATAATAATGTATACATTTATATTGAAAGTTGTTGGATTTTTCTGAAACTTGGAGAGAAATCCCTTTTACTATTATATTGTGATAGTTTTGAAAAGAAATTACCCATAAATTCTGTACAACTACAATAATATTTATCATAAGTCTCTCTGCCTTTACTACAACTAAATGTAAAGTGTAAATATCCTAAAGGATGTTTAGGTGATACTTGGCATTTAACAGCCATTACAGTTCTTGAAATTCTTTGTACTAAAGAACCTTCTTTTTCAGTAGCCAATAACCATAATTTCTCTCTAATATCATCATTTATTTGTAATAAATCAAAAATGTCTTGCTTGAAATTTAATGGTGTTGCTATATTTCGACTATTTATTGCCGAATCAATATGTACACATAATAATGATGTTTGTTGATTTGTTGTTTCATTAGCTTCATGCCATTTTAAAATTGAATCATCGAATATTCTTTGGCACGAATCAACAAAACATAAAGCATTCTCCGATAAAACATTTTTCAAATCATTTTTACTATTATCATTAATACAATTGTTATCATTATCGTTCGGATTGTTTGTATTTTGTAATGGAAAATATGGTAATTGTACAAAACCGCGATGATCTGGTCCAGTATCACGTACACGTACCGAATATATATGTCTAACAATATTTGATAAACGTACAGCATCTAGACTAATACGTTTTTTATCGGCATAATCTTTCAATATTGCATCACAATTTTTATTTTTACATATCATACCACGACAACCATTATATATGCCACATTTGGGGCATCTTTTTATACCACGTCGTGTCGGACGACCTAAATCACTTAATATATCTGATCGAAATTCGAAATTTGTTGATGAATCCATTATTATTTTTCTAAAGTAAAATAAAATTTACAAAATACAATTACATATACATAACCTCAATAAATTTGTATCTGCAACCAACAATACATTTCGATTTATTTTCATATGGGTAAATGAAATAAAAATTCGATTAATTCATTTTTTATATATTTGTGGCTCATAAATTTGTGATTTAGACATTCTTCAATATATATAAAACTTCAGATAAATGATCTCGGTCAATTTCATAAATTGTTTCTCTTTCAACTCCCATAATTTCATTGAATTCCTTAGCAGCTTCATCATTACCATCTTTTTCAATAACTGATTTGCGGAATGATCCATGTATTTCTTTTGGATTACAATTATCAATAATATAACGAATATTATGTTTATTGATACCACAGCCAGGCATAACAATAATCCGTTCACCAACTTGTTCAATTAATGTTTTGATTAGTTTACTACCCAATTGTGCTGTTTTTTGTTTGCCACTAGTTAAAACACGTTTAAAACCTAAATCGATTAATACTTCAATTTCAATTGTTGGTCGTTTACAAAAATCAAATGCCCGATGGAATGTTACTGGTAATGGACAAGATGCTAATACAATTTCACGACATTGTTTCATATTAATTTCACCATTATCATTTAATGAACCAAATACAAAACCATTAGCTCCATATTTTCTTAATATTAATAAATCATTTTTCATAATTTCAATTTCATTTTGATTATAAATAAAATTACCACTACGACAACGTAATATACAAAAAATTGGAATTTTTTTTGAATAATTTAGTATTTGTCGTAATAGGCCAGGTGTTGGTGTTAAACCACCATCGATTAATGATGAACATAATTCTAAACGATCAGCACCACATTCAATTGCTGTTATTGCTGATTCGTAATTATCAACGCAAACTTCCAATAATTTCGACATTCTATTGTTTTATTCTAACCTAAAATTTAACTTAATTTTATTATTATTGATTCAATTGTGATTATATTTTTTATTCTTCCAATTTATTTAAATAGTTCACACAAATACACTGATTGCGAGAGAAATAACCCACTAATAATTTAATTGTTTTTATTTATTCCGTTTCAATTGCCGGCCGACATTCTATAACCGCCACCAGCAACTTTCGTTTGATTGCCGGTATTACAGAGACCGTTTCGAGTTGTATCTTTCGTTGGTACTTGCACTTGCTGCATTCTTTGTTGTTTCTTCAATGCAATATATTTCTTTTTTATATCATGTAATTCTTCTGTGACACGTTGTAGATCTGACTGATATTCTTTTGCATGTAATTCGGTCATATTTAATTCAGATATTAAACACTATAAAAATATACTTATTACAATAAATTGAAATGTTGGATGTTCTCTATTCAAAACTGACCTTCATATGTTGTTCTTGTTCTTGTAATGCTCGTTGAGCTTTATTCAATTCTTGTTGACTAACTGGCGATGGTTGTTTGATTAAAACTTGTTTTAAATTCAAATACAATTGTTCGGTTTGTTTCAGGCTACGTTCACGTTCAAGAAGATCAGCAGATTGTTTGAGAAGACGCCTGAAAGCGAATATATCTATAAATTGCTGTGTTATATAACAAAATTAATATTTCTGAAAGTAGTTCGCCTTTATAAATACATTTCCAATAGTTATACACAATTAACTATTCACCCTTTTTTATATATATATATATATATATATATTGTTATACAACCATCGGTTGTGTAACTTCAATTAGAAGGTTGTTTTAATTAAAAGCGAGAAAAAAAATGTCAATGAAAACTCACTTTTGTAATAATTGTATTTTTTGCAATAATTCGATTGTATCCGGATCTGTGCCTTCTAATTTCCTCCAACGATGTATATTCAAAGGATTTTGTAATTCCTCTTCTAATGCACGACATTTCAAACGCATATCAGTTAAATCACGTTCTAAAAATATAACTTCACGTTTTAAATCAACTGAATTCTTTATTGTTTTATCCATTAGATTTTTTTCTTGGCGTAAACGTTTTATTTCCAATTTTAATAATTTAATATCGGTTAAACGTTGTTCATATTGTGTTTCACCATTTTGTAATGTTGTTTGTATTATTTGGATTTTTTCATTTAATAATGTTATTTCATCATTACGACGTACAATTTGAGCACCTAATACATCACGTTCATTCATTAATTGACCAATATTCTTTGCCTGTTCTTTGATCATCCGTTCATTTTCCTAGAAATTCTTAGATTTAATAATTATAATTGCACTATATTGAACGATTGTTCGTCTTTATGATTTTTTTTTTATTACCGCGATGGCTTGAAGTAGACGTCTTTGTTCAGCTTCCATTTCAGATATATCGAATTTCAACGATTTAATTTTATCATTAGCCCTATCTAAATCTGCCCTAAAATTGAATTATAGGTTAGTTTTTATAAAAATTAATTATATAATAAAATAAGAAGATTGACTTGATTTTTTCTTTTTCTTTCAATAATTTCATATAAATTTTCTCTTCTTTTATTAGATCTTGTTCTTTCACTGTAATATCTTCTTTCAATTGTTCAACTTGATGATAACTAATTTTTAATTTATATTTCAATTGATCAACTTCCGCTTGACTTTCTTGAAATGATTTCTCAACTGCAATTTTTTCAGAACGTACAGATTCATATAATGATCGTTGTTGATTCAATTTATATGCAGTTTCATCGAGTTCTTTTTTCAATTCATGAATTTCACCCTATTATCATAATAATTTATTATTTGAAAGAAAATGAAAAACCAACAACGATAAGAATATAAGATTTACATACCTCTTTGATTTTAAGATCACTCATGCCTTGTTCCAGTTTACGAGTTAACACTGTTTGTTCCTCAATTACACGAATTTTCTCATGTTCTAATGTTTTTATAGTTTTCGATTGTTTATGATTTTCGTTGAACGAATTATCAAGTTCTGTTTCCAATTTTCGTTTAGTTTGTTCTTGAATTTCAATAAATCTATTTTGTTCTTTAACAATATCTAAAAAAATTATTTCATAGTAAATAATCTTTATTAAAAAAAAAAAAGTGTTAATTTTCTCAATTACTTTCACTTTTCATAACAATTTTCGATAATAATTCTTTTTCTTTACTCATACTAGAAATTTCTTTTGCATCCTTTGCTGTTTGCTTTTTAAAATCATCAACTTCTCTTTGAAATATATCGAGATGATCTTTCAAATCGTTTCGTAATTGAATCAAATCACTTTTTTCAACTTCAAGATGATAAGCACGTTTATCGGCCGATTCTTTTTGTTTTGTCATTTTATTTAATTTGCTTTTCAAGTCGTTAACTTCATCTCTTTTTTCCTGAAATTTGAAAATAACGATAACGTTAAGCTCGTTCCGATACGAATTAACATCCAAAATTTCATTTATAATTGATGTTTCCCAACCTTAAGCTCTGTAAATTGTTTATCGAATGTTTTCTGTAATTTCTCCAATTGTTTGGTATTTAAATTGAAATTATCTTGTAATTTTGTAAATTTGTCCGTTAAATTCGCATATTCTTTCAAAGATTTTTCTCTAGCTGCACGTTCATCTCTCATTTGATTTTCTAAATCTTTAATATTATTCAGGCCTGTATTGATTGTTTTTTTCAAACCATCTATTTCGGTATCTTTATCGGAAATTACATAATTCAATTGAACAATTTCATCATCTAGTTTATCTTTGGCTCGTTTCATGCGATCCATTTCTGCTTCTTGGGTCTACAGTTAATTAAAAAATAATAATAATTGTAATAATAAAATTAATGGAAATCATTTTTACAAACCTCAATTCGATCTGATAATTCAACAATTTTCTCATCAGCCTCTGTATTTTTTTGCTCCAATTCCCCTTGATATTCCTGAGCATTTTTTAATTTTTTATTCAATTGTGCTACTTCACTCATTAAAAGTTCTTTTTCACGTATTAAAGTTTGTTGTTGTTTACTAGCTGCACCTCCAACACTTGAAAATTATTTAAATAAATTCAATTATAATTTATCTATTGTGTAATAAAGAAAATGACTTACTCTTCGTTTGAATCTTGACCCATTCTATTTTTCAAATCAATTTCGTTGGTTAATTTCTCGACTTGCCGCCGTAAATTATCGATAGTTTCATGTGCTGTTTGTTCACGTGAATGAGCTGCATCAGCCAATCGAAATGCATATTCAATTTGTGTTTTTAATTCATCAATTGTTGTTTGATCAGTTTCTGTTAATTTAATACGTAAATCAAGTTCTTTCGTTTTCTCTTCATTATCGATATATAAAGTATCGTATTTTTGTTTAATTTGTTTATAATCCTTTTGAGTTGTGTAATATTTCTCAAATAAGTTGGAGACTTCTTCACTATATTGGGCAGTATCGGGATTTTCTTCGATTTCATTTATAAACTATCAATATTTGATTAGAACAATGTAATTGATTGAATTGAACAATAACTTACAACAGTGAAATTACGTCGAAGTTCTTCCAATTCATATTCGGGATCATTGACGTCGATGACTTGTTCTTCTTCTTCTCCTTCTTCATCCTCACCATCTTCCTCTTCTTCTCTATTATCAATAAATCCAGCATCGTCCATTTTTAAAATTTATTTTTTTGTTGCTTTATAAAACAAAACAATTTGACACTAAAAAGTTTAAAACTGCCATAGAAATTATCGATCAAACTTCCAATTTGGAAATGACTAATAACAAGGCAAATAAAAGAAATAAACAATTCAAAATAAATTTATTAGAGATATGGATAATCCCCTAAACCATTTTTCTCATTCATAAATAAAAGTAATAATAATAATAATAATAATAAAATTTTATACATTATCACAAAACAATTTCAGTACAACAAAATTAAAAACTATTGATTTAAATTTGATAAAAGTGAATTGTTTAGTTTTGTACTTATTGGGAAATAAAATTTGATTGTAAATAAAATAAAAAAATAATAAGAGCTTGTAGAAATCACTATTTCTGTATAGAAAATGATCGATTCTTCAATAATTATTCTCCAACATCTAATTCTAAATAATTTCATAAGGCAGAGATTTCTTTATTTTAAATTTTTATATTAATTTAAAAAGAAGTGCACACAACCATTCTGATTTTCGCAGATAAAAATCGTTGAAGTCTTTCTTATTCATTTATTTTAAAGACCAAAATTTTAGCGCGATAAGAACAAAAAAAAAAAATTAAGTACATTTCATTTTACTTTTCAAGTACAAAAAGGCGTTAAATTATAAATAAAGCATTTGTTACATACACGTACGGGTTTATAATGGCCATATTTCGGTAATGGAACATTATTTGATGAACATCTCGAACAGAAAACTTTACCACAATTACGACAATGATGTCGTCGTTTAACAACTGTAAAATTTGCATCACAACTCATACAACGTGGTGCTTGTACATCCGGTATCCATATTGGTGGCTGTTCGACCACAACTTCAACATGATGATGATCATCAATTGATTGTAGATTTTCACTTCTCAAAGAAGCATACCTAAAAATTGATTATTTTAAATTAATAATTAATTTATTATAAAATAATAAAATGCTAACCGATTAAAATCTGAAACTAGATCACTATTATTATCATCATCATCATCATCATCATCGTCATCATTATTATCATTAATATTTTGTCTTGGATGATTGGAATATTCAACATCATTACTATTTTCTAAATGAAAATAAACATTTGTATCAAATAATGCTTCTTGAGCTAAAATATTTGGATCTACTGAGAATTCGTTATTTTCAAATACTTCATCTTCACTCGGACGATATTCTAGAGATGTCGTTTCTATATTTGTTGTTGTTGGTGTTGTTGCTGTAGTCGGTGTTGTTATTTCATTATTGATTGTATCTTGTGTTGTATTCATTAAAAAGACTGCTTTCAATATATTACGTAAATCACTAGCAAAATTCGTTTGTAATTGATCAGCAACACCAGCTATACAGACAAATAAACGATGAATTAAATCTTCACTAGATCTAGAATTGTAATAGAAATAAATCGTCGATTTCTATATAAAAATTTAATCTAAAATACATACCGATATTTAGCTCTAACTTCATTTCTACTGGCTAGTTGAGCAGCTTGCATTGCTAATGCAATTTCTTCATCATCAGCACAATTACTATTAAATGAAGATGTATCAGAACTATCAACACTAGATGAATCGTCATTGATTTGACGTATTTGTGTTGTTGTTGTTGTTGATGATGGTGGTGGTGGTAATATTTTCTTTTTTCGTACACTTTTCGGTGCTAATTTACCATTAATATTATTTTTATTATGTATTCTCCTACATGGTGAACAATTATTGATTAATTTTCCATTTATTGTTGTTGCTGTCGTCGTCGTCGTCGTTGTTGTTGCTTTTGTTTCATCTAAACTTGGTGAACGATCTAGACTTGTATTTTCCGTACATATCCCTGAATCATTTGGTGATTCTATATCATTAATATTCATTGCATTACTATTATTATTTTTTTGTTCAGTCGTTAAAATCGATGATAATGTAGCTGCCGCTACAGATATAACTTCTAAACTATTATTATCGGGTGATGATTCTAAATGATCAGTTGATGTAGACGTTGAAGTAGTTGTTGTTGTTGATGATGATGATGTCGATGAACTATGTTGTATGTTAGTAACTGCCGCTACAATTATATCATGTACTATACTATTTGGTATCAAATATCCAGATGATGTTGATGGTATTTCTGTATTTGTTGTTGTTGTTATATTTTCTCCAAAATTATTATCGAATTCTTTATGATTTGGATTATTTTCTATGTTTGTCGTTGTTATTGTAAAATCATCATGATAATTTTGATAATCATTGTAGAATTTATCTAAATCACATTGTATATCAATATTACTAAGACTTTTTACATTATTAATTTGTTCTGTGTCGCATAATAATTTTTCTAATAAATATAATTCACGTTTGTTCAATGTCAATAATAATTCTCTAATTTTATGTAATAATGTTCTAAATGGTCGGAACATATTGCTCATTTCATCAATTGATTTATCAATACATAAAGGTCCATTTGGATATATTAAAAGGCCACTAATAATAGCTAAACGTGGTATAGCAAACATTAATACAGGATCACAGTCATCAATCATATCTTGTGTTAATAATTTCATTTTTAATGAACGTTGTAATGTTTCAGAAAATAATACACCGATATATTCTTGTAATTCATATTCTTGTGTTGTTTTAACTGGTACCATTGCACTAACATAAGCTAATTCAAATTCAGCAAATAATTTATCAAATATCTTCAAGCCTTCTAATAACATTTCAGTTACTAATTCATTATTATCTAATTTGATTGGACCATTTGGTGTGTTATTTCTTAAGCATGTTTCACGCAATAAATTACGTACATTTTCTAAACTTTTAGTTACAGCTTTTGCCAATGGTCGCATTGCTGTACTTTCAGCTTCTTTATTCATAATTGATGAACCAGCAGCCAAACACTAAAAGACAAATAATTGATTGATTAATAAAATCTATTGGTAATTATTTTATTAAATTATACTTCAGCCCCAAACCATAATTGTCCAGCTAAATTTTCTTGTAATACATCTTCTGGAAATTTAACACGAAAATCACGATTAGCACGTTCATCACCAATAAGTACATCCATAATTGCATTTGTTATTGTTAAAACTTTATCTTGTGATTGACGTAATTGATTAACTAATGTTGTACAACGGCCAGGATCTTTACGTCCATCAAAACTATCTAATTCACTAGCTATAATATTTAAGGCCTCATCTGCATAAAAGAACTGTGCCAATAATGACTTATCGTCACGCTAAAAACAAAAAACAAATACTTAATACAAAAAAAAAATGGATTTCGGTGTTATTGCAAGATTTCGGTTAGTTACACTTTAGTCATTAAATGCATACGATCGATGATTCATTCTTATTATCAATATTGAGCTTTATCTTGGAAATAAAGACGAATAAGAGGAAAATTATTGCAATATCGCAATTATTGTGTACATAGGTAGCCAAAAAATATTGTTTATTCTATTTTTTATGTCCATTATTTGATTTATTGGATTTGTTTACCCAAACTTGTGTTATTAAAAAGATTTTGATGAGATTTAAAAAAAAAAACAAACAACGTTATTCTAAAAAATTGCACAACAACTTGGAAAAACCACAATTTATTTACATATTGAAAAAAATATATAATTTACTCCTTCTTCTCTTTCTTTCTAAAATTAAAATATTCTTTTTATGATCATTATATTGTTATCACATCACGTTATTTTGTTTTGAATTAAACAACTGAAAAGTGGGGGCGTTTTGTTGTTTTTTTTTTATTATTATTATTATTTATTAAATATTTGGTTATTAGAAAAAACACCACACGAAAATAAAATAGAAACAACGTGACGTCATTTCTAGAAAGCGAAAAATTCACTCAATCGTTTAATTTGTTTTAGGATTAAATCGAATTATTATAACAATAAAAATAAGATTTATTTTCGTTAATAATTAATTAGGTGAGGGTCGATCAAAAATATAGAATTCGTATGTCCAATTAATATAAATGAAACATCTGTTTATCAAAAAATGAGGTTATGGACATCGATTTATTTATTTATTTGATAGTTTTTCATTTAAATTAAATGGAAATTTTCGTTATTTTTATATTTGATTTGTTTAATTTTTCTAAATTTCCATAAATAAAAAAGTACTCACCTTCGGTCTAAAGAACCATTTTCTCAATGATTCCATCGTTATTATTTATAAAAATATTTAACGTTGTTGATGAATAAAAAAAATTACAGTTTTAATAAATGCATAATTTATAAAATTTGTATGAAATAACCCATTAAAATTATTGAAATATTATTAATTAATTGATTGTTGAAACCATGATGGTAGACATGAATGAACCACATAATAATTGAAAACTGGGACACAATTTTGGTGTTTCAATTATTAAGATTGTTTTTTGTTTAATAACCAAAACAATAATTGATGAACACTTGATTATATAATATGTAGGATATGGTTTTGTTATGAATTATTATTATTTTTTTTGTTCAATAAGGAATGAAAGTTTTTCTTTTATTTCCTTCTATTGTTTAATCAAAGTTTCACTACACACAACACCAAATCGGATACGAATAAATTTTTGACAGTTTGCAAAAACGATACTAGTGCCACCATAACCTAAAATTTCCATATTTATTTTGATTTTGTCGTACCGATATAATAGGAATGTTATTATAAATTTTTGACTACTGGCAACTAGAGGGCACGACTTGTAATCTGTAATATTGGTTGCATATATAAGCCCGTACAATCAATTGTAAATGTTGCTGACTATAGTGAGTTACAATTCAAATGAACCACATTGCTTATATACCGGCAGAATTTGTAATTCCGTCTATTAGACTAAACTTTGGCAACTGTTGTTTTTTTTTTGTGGAAGAGAGTGTGCTTAAACTAAATATAATTGGTTAAATCGATCTTGAGTGACTTGTTTGTTTTGTAAACAAGAATTATATTGTTTTATGTATACCAGTTACAGTGACCCGACGATTAGCAGGAGCGCTACAGTTTCTGCCAATTCAATAAATGTGGTTCATTTGAATTGAAATTCACTATAGTTCAATTTTGATTGATTTAACTAAAAAATAGATAGTTGAAAATATAATAGCATAACATCAGTATTGTTGACATTTTTAAACAACACAACTTGTATTTTACAACTGAAATATATGAATAAAAAAAATTAATTATCAATAAAGATAGTTAATTATCTCTTAAGTAAATTTAGGAGATCAATAACCAACTTGCCCCAAAAATTATGATTGTCTCTTTATAAATTTGTGTTTCTATATAGAAAAAGTCGTAAAAATATGTATGTTGTACATATGTACATAAAGTTGAACTTCAATTACGAAAAATAAAGCTTGAAACGTACACACATTAAATTATTAGGGATGCATATGCCCGGTTGGTATATACCTATGTGGAAAATTCTATTTTTAATATTTTAGACATTTTTGAAATTGGATTTGGGATGGTTTTTTTTGTTTTGTTTACAGTTATAATAAAATAAAAATTATTTTTGTTGGTGTATTTTGTTCCATATTTCTAATCAAAAATTCGTTTTTCCGTAGATATTTCGCTTTTACTTTACAGTAACTTCAACGTCGTTTATATAATCAGATGGGATTTATTCATTTATTTGGATTTTTGAAAGTAATCAAGTGTGTGAATTTTTGTTTGATAAAATCGAATTTTCCCCTTTATATTTTCATACACATGATATATCAATTGGTCAAATCTCTAGTGTCTTTAAAAATCAACTCAATCGACCCTATATATAGTAACTATATATAGTATAGTAGTGATGTATCAAATGTAAATTATGTTTCATCCTCGTGTTTGTTTATTAATCGATTGGATTCAGTTCAATATAGAGGACATTTTGTAACTAAATACTCGTGGCTATCGAGGGGGTTGAATATTCTATAATTGCTATACCTATTTTAGTTATCATCGTTTTTACTATATGACA
>JAZBGX010000568.1:0-29122 GCA_037414775.1 Zonitis immaculata
ACTTAATTGTCGATTATTGATCCAGTTTATTATTGATGGAATATTGAAGATTATCAAAAATAGATATGTGCGTATATGCATAAATTGAATTTCAAAAAACATAACAAGCTTGATTTGGAGTTTTACCGTTGTGTGTGATACAAGCTGTTGATTCATAAATATGTATGTATGTATATGTTTGGTTTAGCAATATAAAACAATATAATAGTATTGATTCTATTACACATGTTTTATTCACCTAGTTTTTCCCCTTAACCATCATCAAATCCCAAATCTTATCAGTTACTGTTTTCTACAGCTTTTTTTGCTGTTATTCAAAACATTAAGGTTTCTAAACTTGATAACAACGTTTATTACGTTCAATATTATTTGATAATTGAGTTTTTTTCATTGTAACTCAGGGACATTTTTGTCTTGGCCAAGGTTATAAATAATGATAATTTCAATGATAATAATAATAATAATAATAATAATAATAATAATAATCGTCATTATTTATATTAAAGAAATAATAGACTTATTGCCATTTTTTGATACTTCAAATCAACAATTCAATCAATATTAATTGGTTGATTATTATTGAAACTTATTTAAAAGAGAAATTGACATTGACATTGTTTGTTCGCTAAACAGGAAATTGCTATCGCAACAACGCTCACACCACTTATAATTCATGACCCTATTAATAATTTCGGAAAAAAATATATAGTAGAAAACAACAATATACAGTTATTGACCGTTCTTCAGCCAGTCAATCAATTATAAATAAATAATTCAAAAAAAAAAAACACGAACTTTTTTCCATTAATTTTCAATAGATGATTATGCGATTTGATGGGAAATACTTATATTGATTGTTATTTTGAATTGACTTTTTTCAATTGTTCCATTATTGGTTACGTTTTTCTTTTTGTTGATTTGCTGCTGAAACCCATTTATTTTAAGTTTTTCTTCCAAATTTCTAGTTGAAGTTCTGAAGACCTGATCCGTTATCACAATCTAGCAAATTTTTGAATTTGCTCCGTTTCAATTGAGACAAGTTTCAGGTGGATGGATCATTTCTTTATTAAACTTGATGCTGAATTGCATTTGATTTCAGTATTCATTCTTTCATTTCCATTCATTTATGACCAATCGGGCTTAAATCTATTATTAGTTTTGCTCGAATTTTTTTGGTATAAATTCTAAGGGGCTAGTTCGTTTTCAATTTATTTCAAAAACTTCCGATTTAGATTCAGAGTTAGACGACTTTTCATTCTCTCAATCTCGGTTTTTTTCATCATTAGAACTTGTTAGGTTTCCTTTTTTTGAATATGCTCCGTTTCAATGAATACAAATTTTAAGTGTATAGAGCTTTTTTAATATCTAGCTTGATCTGGAATTGCGATTTGATTTCGGTATTGATTCTCATTCTTTCAGTTCCGGATATTTTGTTTGGTTCAATTCTCAGGAGCGGCTCTATTTTTTAGTTTTGCTCAGAAGCTCTTGGTAGAAAAATCCGAGGACCTGGTCCATTCTCAATTTGTTTCAGAAGCTTCGCGTTAAGTTTTAGATAATTAATTTGTACTTGGAATATTTCACTTAACTAATTTACATTTCTTTCATAATTAGATCTTGTTCAATGTCCTTATCCAGTTTTCTCGGAAGATAACGAGTTAAATTTGCCGGAGCGCTCCCATCTTTAATTTTTTTCAGATTATGTCAAACTTTCAGGAGATTTTTAATCTGTCAACGAATGATATTCCACATGTTTATCCAATTTTATCCGTTTACAGCTCTCTTATTCCCAGTTCTGTTCAGTTTCTCTATGGAGCTATTAATACAAAATCAAAAGAAGTCTGCCGTTGTTTTTTTTGAAGTTCTACCTAAGAGTCTGTGTAACAAAATTTTAACAAATCAAAATTTGAATTTAACATTGAACTTGAACTATATTCGATCACATTGAATGATAAGTATCCTAAGGGAAAAAGATGATTAAGATTAAAATCAAAGCTTGGGTTTCTAATAGAATTGCACCATAAATATTCCTCTTTTGGAATTCAGCTTAATCAGCTTATCATTCGTTGTACCAATAATTGGCAATCATAAGCGTAATCTCTAAATTGAAATAAATACGTTTCATTTGGAATTAATTCCATAATAATTTATAACGATTAGTTGATTATAATGATCATCTAAATAATACAAAAAAATAAATAAATATATGTACTATTATATGTACCACAAAGAGTAAAAGTTTATTATAATGAAAAACAAACCAATGTCAATTCAATTTTGTGCAAATGGAAAATATAATCCCGAAAAAACTGACGAGTGAACCATTAAATTGGAAACGGAAATGAATTTTCTAGAAAATAAATATCACATATAGACCTTCGAGGCAAATAGAGAAAAGTTCGTTTCCTCTATAACTAAAAGTTGACCATATAAGTTTTTATTATTATTTGCTTTTGAATTGCAAATTTCTTGACGTCACACCTATTCTCGGATAAATTAACCATTGTCATCATTGATTTTGAACGCAAGCATCGTTATTGCAATCAAAATTATGTACATTTCAAATTCCATTTTCAGCTACATAAAGTTTATTATTCATTATCTAGTAGAAGTTTCCGTTTCAATATTATTCGAGCTCATTGTTTTGTGAAATTTCTAATGAAGCTGCTGTAATCGACTATCCGTTAATAATAAACCTTTCAATGTTCATTAACGTTATATAGTGTAAATTATTGATCTATTCCATCAGAGAGTTGTGTGTGTGTGTGTCATTGGAATTGTGATCTTCCATATAATCTAGTATAATAATTTGCATAACATTTTTTTTTATAAAACAATTTTCAATAAACGTTCCAATCCTAAATCTTGGTTGAATAATTTTGAACTTTATTCAATATAGATTTACCTTGATTTGCATAATTGGTAATTAAAGTTTAATATTATTAATGCATTAATTCGATTGAAGTTTTGATGAACGTGGAATGTATTTTGTAAAATGAAGATAGCTTGTGTACTTCATACAATTTGTTGTGATAGTCACCAGAACGGAATTCTAAATAATAAGGATCAAATTAATTGTTCTAATAACTCTCTAATTATGTTCGACTTATTTTTCACTTTACAGACTGATTTGGAATACGTACTCCAAACTGCCAAAGAAATTGAGATGAGGTAAGTTATTATTTACATGTTTTCTCCAGAAATACAACTGCATTTATCCAGAAAACAACTCAATAACGTTCCAATTCTCAATATCTGTCTCAGAAGCTTTCATCGTCATGTTCTTCTTAGGAGAATCTAAAAACATGTTCTACTCTTTTCTTCCGAAGTTTGAAATTTTTGGCTCAGTCTCTCATCAATTTAATAATCCTGAGTTTTTCCCAAAAGCTTCATAGTCGATTCGTAGAAACTGTACTCGTCAAGTTCCCACGGTCGTATGATAAGCTTCTCACGAAAACTGTTCCTTCTAGGAGTAATTCACTATTTTTTTTTAATGTTTGGAAACTGCCAGCTAACATTTTTAGAAATCTTATGATTCCAAGTTTTATTATCAGTTCGTAGAACTTTCGCATTGTGAGGTTCCTTCAATAATTGTTTCTCCCAAAAGATGTTTCACACTTGTTCTTTCATATGCTTAAAAGCTTTCGACACATATGCTCTGCGTGTCTCGGCAATTTTGTTTTTTTCTTTTTTTATTAGGCGACTTTTATTACCGCCTTGCCATAAGACTCTCAAAAGCTATCCATATGGAGTCTCCACGTCCCTATTAAGAGCTTCTATCAAGAATAGTTTCTCCCAGAACATATGCTAATATGTCCTCATCAAATGTTTAGGAATCATTCTTAGTAGACTTCAGTTCCCAGGTTCTAATTGTAATCTCCTTTCAGAAACTACTTTTTCTTTTTCAAATAAATGATCAAAACGTTTACAGTGCTTCTCGGTTTATTATGTATATCGTAGATGCCCAGTAGTGTATTACAATAGATGAAATTGTTTCATAAAAAGGTAATCTGTATAGAGAAATAATATAATTTGTGGTTCCCCATTGTGTAATTTTCTCTTCTTTCTTTCATTTATTATTCCTTTCATAGGGATTGTATAGGTAGTAATTTCCAATTCAATTTAATATTGTCTCCGAGCCTTTCTTTCAAGTCAATTCAATTTTCTCTCCGTCTCTCTCTTTTCCGTTTCTCTATGAATCTATCTCACTCGTCTAACAATAGATATTGCAATATCGGTTTGTTGCTATTGTTGTATGTGTTAATTTGAAATTCATGTTTTTCTAGATTTCCAATTCATGTTGATTCCGGTTTAATCGAAGTACTCTCACCATCGCCGGCCTACTATCCAAATTTGGATAAGTTGAGAATTACACTTGGAGATCCACCCGAACGGGTACGCTGGCGATCTAAACAAAATTTAGATTTCGCCTTTCTAATGTCATATTCACAGCCTAAAGGTACTATTATTAATAAGAATTGAAAATTACCATTTCTTAATTGTTTTATATTTTGAATGTATAGGAACATTTTATTTACAATTAGAAGATGATATACTTGCAAAACCAAATTATATTACTGAGATGAAAAAATTTGCTATTGATAAAATCGCCAAAAAAGAACCATGGTTTGTTTTGGATTTCTGCCAATTAGGTTTTATTGGTAAGAGCTATAAATTTGATTTTTATTCAAATAAAAAAAATATATAAAAAGTTTTTTATTATAATACGTAATATTTGTTCAATCTTAGGGAAAATGTTTAAAAGTGCTGAATTGCCATGGTTGATCCAGTTCTTCCAAATGTTCTACAATGATAAACCAGTTGATTGGTTGTTGGATCATCTGATATTTACGAAAGTTTGTAACTGGGATAAAAATAGCGTAAGTCTTGTTTGTTTGTTTTTTTTTTTGATTAATTTCACTTTTGCTTTCATTCCATTTTAACAATTCCTCTATATTTCCCTGAAGGTAATTAAATAGACTGCTTTTACAAACACACTCTACAGTCCCGTCAACAATCTACTAGTAAATTACGTTTTGGACTATTTTCAATATTCTCCACAAACAGAAACCATTTATATCTTCAAGTCTCTATACATTTAATTAATCGATAAAAATAGGAACGATTCAATGCGAAGACACGTTTTCCATTGAATAAATAGAAAGTTATTTTGTAATTCAAGTCGTAAAAATAATTTAATGTTTCTTCTCCCAAAGCGATGATGATCCTATTGCTATTTTAAATGTCTTGAAATATTAAATCAACAGGAATTTTAGAGAATTCTTATTAATTCAGCAATTTCAATTTGCCATCTCCTTCATATTTAAGTTGAATTTTAATGAATCGCCCTTATTAAAACATCATCAACTCGATTATTCGCTATAATTTACTTAATGTCATCATATATAGGATGTCCCGAAAGTAAAGCAACTACAGCTTCGTGTGGTCAAATGAGCCCGTGTAAACTAAATATACCTTAGTACCAAAGTACTTCTTTGAGAAGTTATAGGATCTTAAATTATATAAAAATATTCCTATATTATTTGGATATATGTATCTCAGACACAAAATGGTGAATCCACTTGAAAATTTTTGCACATCCACTTCAGAGCAATACAGATATTCTCAGTGTATGAACAGTACTTACTGCATATTCTAGAGAGTGCTGTCGGCAGTTGCGTTTTACGTGTATACTTGTTTCATGTCCATAAAATCTACCGTTTTCAAGAAAAACGCACATAAGTATTTTAGTGTACTATAAAGCCTAATACACAAGTTACGAATTTTGGTAGAAATAATAATGCATTCTCTAAGACACCATAACTCCTTGAGGAAACACTTTAGCTTTAAGATATATTTAGTTTAAACGGTCCCATTCGACCTCAGAGAACTGTGATAACGCTGTGTCCAATTACTTTCGAGGCAGTCTGTATACATGCTGTTTCGAGAACTATTCACTTGACGTTGAGGAGTAGGTATATTTCTGTTCTACCTCTTACTTGCAATGATAATAGAACGTCTTGATAGCTTTGGAGGCCTCAAAAATATGAATTAAGAGTAGCTTGCTACCTTTAATTCGAAGAAACGTTAGAAATGACATCAACTCTCCTGATCAATGGAAATATAGTATTTTTGATTGTTACGATAAGGGTAATTCAAATCATAACATGGATGAATTTTTGAAAAATGTGGGACTTCTGAGAGACCACTTGAAGTAAATTCTTGTACGATCTAGAGAGTCACATTTACATATTTTTGTGTAGTGCTAGTATACCATGTGAGTACTACCACTGTAAAATATTTCTGTACAATGCCCAGTACAAGCTGAGAAAAATGGGTCATACTTGTTGAAATGCTATCGGCCATTTTGTTTCTTAAAATTCTGAGTCAACTCATTACCCTTTAGCATAGAAGGTTTTCAACTCAAAGCTATAAGCTTCTAGAGCTTCCTCAACTCCTGTTTATGAAATAATTAGAATATGCATCTTCCAGTACCATAGAAATACATCAGCCACTCATACCTATATCAATTCAACTCTGATTTAGAGGCCTTCTAGTTTTTGGTGTTATTATATCGAATATTCCGTATATTTTTCTTTTGTTCGTAGTTATCCGCTTCTTTTGTGTTGTTACTCTATATTGCTTTGAATTATTTAACTTTATTTTTTTTTATTAAAGATCTCTACGTTTCCTTTGTTATAGAATTGTAAACGGGACAAAGCGAAAATGTGGGTACACTACAAACCATCCTTATTTCAGCATATCGGCACACATTCCTCTCTCAAGGGAAAAGTTCAAAAGCTCAAGGTAAGACTTTAAAAGATTGTAGATAGCTTATTCTACTATTGTTTAAATAATATAACACTCGTTTGAAATTGTTCTCTATGAATAAATAAGGAAATTGAAATCCATAAATGTTCTACGAAAAAAAAAAAAATAGACAATAGAAGATAATAAGAACGAAACAATTAATCGTCAATTTTCAGGATAAACAATTTGGTAAAGTGGCTTTATTCTTTCCACACAGTAATCCAGATGCTGAAATTGTGTCCGGTATTAAACATTATAAACAATATACATTGGAGAAAGCCTATTTAGGTGAAAATTTCTTTTGGGGATTATTACCATCGCCTGGTGATCAATTAGTTTTCAAATTCCCACAACCTATCTTTATCAAACGGTATATATATATAATTTATACTTCAATTTATATATTTGATTTAGCCCATTTTGATAACCGCTCTAAGGAGCAACATTTTATATTTGACATGTTTTGGTGGATAAATTCAATATCAAACTACATCAAACATTCAAACAATTAAACATAAATATTGGAAATACCTTTGTATAATTGTTTGAAGAAACTCTGTTATTAGATTGAATCAAAATGGTCCAAGTCATGATTGTTGTACAACTATATCTTGATTCCTTTGTTGTTTTGCATTGTTTAGATTCTTCTTTCGCAGTGGCAATGCTGAACATCCTTCTGATAAATTCTACAATACAACTGTTGAAGTTCTTCCAGTTGAAGCAAATCAATATAGTAATTCATTGAATACAACAAGTGATGGTTATATTGTTGTCGGTAAGTCACAAGTATTCTATTTTTTTTATTTTTTTTTTTATTGATTTCCGCTTTACAAAAATAATGGAGATTCAATTGAAATTTTCCAACGACAATAATTATTGACAATCGAAAATATAAAATAGCGGTTTTTTTTTTAGGTTGAATCAATCCAATAACAACAACTACAACAACAACTGTTAATTAGTTTTTGTTCGTTTTCTCGTTTATCAGTATAATTTAGAGTTTTCAATAATCTCGGTATTTCGGAGTTTTTAAACTTATATTTGGCAGTTATAATTTACATAAATTACACTGTTTGAATATAATCAGAACTTGATTTCCATTTTTTTTTTTTAATTCGTTTTATTGTAAATATTTTATTTAAATAACGGTAGATCTCTATTCGGACTGACAATATAATACCAGAGAACCGTTTGTCAGAAATAATTTTTAAATCATCATTTTTCTTAGATTATTCTATCTGATAATTTTTTCCTATATAAAGAATTCCAACAAAAACAAACCAAAACGACCGTATTATGGCTTATCTATCGGGTATATATAATTCCAAAAACCACAGTTGTATTAAATTTTTCTGGAATAATTTCTTATTAATTCTCTGTGGTTGACTACACAAAAATCGTTAATGAGTTGTTCCAAAATTATTGGTTTATTTTAATCGCTCCTTTTCTCTTCATTCATTTATTCATTCATTCAAAAATAACTCCATTTGTGTTTATATTGTCGTTGGTTAAAATATGTCACGTTAAACTCTTAGAGTGCTTTTTCAACTTTTAAATTACAATAGGACGTATATTAAATCCTCATATTTATCATATAAATTTTCCATTTTCATCTACATATTTAATACACCATTTTCAGACTCGTTATATCTCCCATTCAATAAAATATTAATAATAATTAACCAACAATTCAATATTCAATTCAATATGAAATATCGATTTGTTCGAGTAGCCTCTCATTTACATATTTATAGAGTTACGTAAATATTGGATAATAATTATTTTATTGTTCTACTAGATGAATTCCATATTTGTCAATTCTAAACTGATAATTGAATTTACATATGAAAGATATAATTATCGTAAATAACTGCTAAAAGTATTTTGTTGTTATTAAATCACCCTACCATAACAAATGATGTTTGATTCATACGACAAATTGTTTTTGGGCTTCTGAGAATCTCTTTAGTGGAAATAAAATTTACGATTTCGTAATAAATTTTCGCAACGTAGATTAAAATCAAAATAAATATTTAGTAACTTTCCAATCTAGTAGTACATATATCTTGATATTTTAATCTAAATTATAAATTGAAATTATTTTCCACCTTGACCATATTCTATTTTTATTTATAATAAAACATATAATTCTAATTTACACATACTGTAGAATTCCAACTATTTATCATTGTATTAATAATATCATAATATAAATATCAAACACAACCAGACATGTAATAACAATTCTGTTCTATTTTTCTCTATATTTGATGTGTTTTTCTTTAATCTGTGTAACATTGACGAAAATTATGAAATCAATATAACTATCATTCGTTTATTTGTTTTAGGAAAATTTGACACAGTTGGTATAGCTACTGGTGTTCCAGATGAAAATATTGGAAAAGTCCATGCATTACGTTTACATGTTCATAGCGAAAGCGACAATTGGGCTATATTAAGTGAAGTAAGTAATTTTCCATTTCATTATTCATCAATATTCTCTATACTAGAAATTTTCATGATGATAAAATTCGTAAATTCGACTTGTGCCCAAATTTTATTTTTTATAAATATGTTAATTGTGTAAAAATGTGATTTATAATTGTAGAAAATCCGAGTAACAAAACTAATATCTTTTATAACTACAACAAATCTTTAGTGTTCTATTTATTTCAAGTATATAATAACTTATAATAAGGTTTTAAAAGAATAAAACTGAATACAAGCCATTAATATTATAGTGACCTATTTCGACGATATAATGATAATAAAGAAAAAAAACTACTTTTTTTTAGAGAGAATCCCATAGGAACTCTATGAAGCTTAACCAAGTTATATTTCATTATTTCATTTTGTTGTTGTATTCTAACAAAACTTTTTTCTACGTTTTTTCATGTCGTCAGAAATTAATGACTAAATTATAACGTTTTTTTTTTTGTTCTTTCATAACTCACAGATTCACATCCAAGATGAATTAGCAATAAGGTGACCAGAATCTAGCGGTCGGGCATCTACAGCTACACTTTTTTATCCACACATCCGGCATCGTTATATGTTCGACCGCTCTTCATCATCATCATCATCATCATCTTCATCATTACAACAGCACCCTCTGTGATACCTATAGTCATCATATTAAACAGGTGACAAATTAATCTCTTCAATATACGTAGAATTTAATTTTCCTTTTGTAAATCAATTATCACACGCGTGTAACAATATCCGCTTATTATCACACCAAAATTATATGGCAACTTTGTCAAACATTGAAGCAATTATATTATAATCTTGATTGAATGTTACATTGTTCTCCAAACTAATATGATGCAACTATTGCTATAATCAGCAGATTAAATTCATTTAATATATCTACAATATAAACATGAAACATATTTTTAATCCAAAAAAATATCAAACAGAATCTTTTCAATAAAATTGCTACAGTGGCTAACAATAATCAATTTTTTTTATCGACGACAATCAATTAACACCAAAAATCTGCTGAAAAATTAATACACGAACTCTAGAATTGCCTAAAAAATAATGAATAAATAAAATTGAATAAAAAACGAATTAAATGATAAGCGCAACGGCTTAAATGTTAATATTAATATAAATCATAAAATATTTCTATAATATAGATGATATATTAAGGATAATTAAATGTTATTACCGTATTTGTTTATTGTCGAAAATGAGTGATGAATATTTAATTAATTAGATAATTAGGTAGGCTTTTTTTTAAATTATTTAACACAAATTAATATTATTGAAAAAAGCCAGTTTTTGTTGTGTTGACTTTATTTTTTGTTGTTTTAGAAAATTTAAATATTGTTATACCTATTTTATTAGAGAAAAAAATTAATCTGAATATTTGAATCTCAATGTTTGTTAATGAAAATTGTTATTCAATGTGAAAAGTTATTATAATAATAATAATAATAATAATAATTAATTGAGACTGATTGTAAATCAAATATTCAAATATTATACAGTATATGCCTATTATATTATTAACTATATATGTATTGATATTTATGTCTGATTCATATTTTATAAATTATTAACAAAAAAAAGCATATACAGGGACCATTGTAAACAATATTTTAATTAAAACAAAAATCATCCGCAACATCGACGCTAACATTAACTTTATATCGTTGATATTACGGATGATTTTTTTTTTTTAATGGAAGAATTACAGTGTGGAATTAATAACATCATAATCATAATGAATAAATTTGAACTGATAACAGAAAAATATGAAAGGAATTGTTCAACCATCCATATTTTATATTTATAATAGAAAAAAAATAATAATTAAAAACTATTGATGGTCACTGGAATAATGCCATAATATTTGTGGCATTTTATATCTTTTGTTATGAAACTTTTTTTCTATTTGGTTCCCACAAAAGTGTCTTCTTTTCATATAATTGTGCCATCTTTATAATAAGAATAAAACACAATAGTTCTTTATTTGAAAGAAAATTTAACTGTATAATTTTAAAGATAATGCCATCGAATATAATTTAAGCACTGTAAGGCTTTTTCTTATTATCGACATAGTTTTTTGTTTTGTTTTTTTCCTAGTTCAATTGTTTTTCTTTTTGTTAATAAACGTATAATAACTATATTTTTGTGTTTTAATGGTTTTTTTTTTCCTAAAAAATTCAAGCCGACTAGACACAGTTAAGGTAAAAATATTTTTTAATAACATAAACAAACAAACAAATTATTGATAGCTAAAATATTATTTCTATTCCTACTCTATTCCCTAAGCGTAATTATTGCTTTAAAAGGTAAAGGTCCTGGTGTTACTCCATCAATACTTTCCATTGTTGGTGGATCATTTGGTACTATTGAAAAATTGAAATGTTGTAATAAAGCAGCAGTAAATAAAAATACATTAGCACGTGCTAATGATTCGCCAAGACAACGACGTTTACCAAAACCAAATGGCATGTATTGCTCATTCAATGTTATTTTACCATCTTTTATAAAACGTTCAGGTTTAAAAATTTCAGGATCTTTCTCACCACTATCCGGTCCCATTAAAGTACCATGTAGATTGGCTATAATCATAGCATCCTAAAATTTCAACCATAAATTATATAATAATAATAAATTGTTTTATTTTATACTTTTGGGATAAAATAGCCGTTTAGTTGTGTATCGCGTAGGGCTCGATGTGGTATAGAAAATGCTCTACCAGAAAACATACGTAGACTTTCCAAAACAACACATTCCATATAAGGCATTCTATGAATAATTGAATAATTTTTATTTATTTATAAAATGGTTTATTTATTTTAATTTAGAAAACTTACTTTGGTCGATCATCAAGACTCGGAAGTCGATTTCTACCAACCACTCGATCAATTTCCTCTTGGGCTTTTCTTTGGACATCAGGATACAATATTAAATACAAAAAACTAAAACCCAATGTTTTACTAGTCGTCTCTGAACCGGCCATAAATAAATCCATACAAATAGCTAATAATTGTTTTTCACAAAAATAATCTTTACGTTCCGCAGAATTCAAAACTCTTAAATATACATCCATAAAATCCCTCAAATTATTTTCATCGTAAGTTTCTTTATGTCGTTTTAATTCATTATTAATAAATTCCCATATTTGTATATGTGTATCAATATAAAGTTTATAACCGGAAATTTGTGGTGCGATGAATTTTAATATAGGAAATTGACTAAATGGTGCTCCAACCATATCAACTGTAGCAAATAATCTCGATAAAATATCTTGTAGACTCTTTAAATTTTTATCTTCGGGTGTATAACGAATACCAGCCATCATCATCCATAATGTATTTAATATATGTACATTAAATGCACTACTATCCATATTCATTATAATCGAATTATTTTTACCCATCATATTCTTAATATTTTCAACCATAAATCCAGTTTCATCTTCAATCATTGCCGACATATTCTTTCTACCAAATCCAAATTCGCGTAATTGTCGTAAAATAAACCGTCTTTGCTCTTGCCATAATTCATTATCAGTTAATATAACACCTAAACGTTCACCCCATGTTCGTATTTCAAAAAATTCACCCATCGGTCGGCCAGCTAAATCATCAGATGTTAGAAATTCACGTAACGCTTTCTGTCCATAAACAACAACTAATAAATCACGACCAACCTTTAAACCAATAACAGGACCATATTTTTCTGACATTTCAGCTGTTGCTTTATATAAATAACCAGTACGTTTACGATCTTCAATTATTTGTAGGGCACTGCCAATTATTGGTAACCATTTCGGACCTGGTGGATAATTTTTTGGTTTACGTGTATCTAAATAGGCGAGTAGACCCAAAATTATTATAAACAGCAAAATAGCTAACCACATGATTCTGAAATAAAAATCGAAATAAATCAATCTTCAAAATTGCCTGGTCAGTTTACTTTCTTTCAGAGAAAGCTTTCCGTAATATTATGATGAAATCAAAATCAACAATTATATAATTAATTTTAAAGAAAGTTGATAATTTCAACGAATACATTTATGTTGTCTTTGTTTTAATGGATATTTCAACATTTGAATCGAAAAATGTTTAAAATTTTTATCAACATCCACTTTATTACATAATAAGAAAGTGGATGACGCTTATTTAATTTCCGGGGATTTATCTTCATGGAGAAAGTTTTTATGTTGACTTTAATAAGAAAAAGAATTACATAATAAAGGGAAGTGATCTAATATTATCGAAAATTGACACTTTTCACAATAAATTATCGGTTATCTAACAAGTTATCATTTATCATTGGCACCCCCACGTAACATTGTATTCCTCAATTTCCGATAAATATTAACGTAAACACTCTCTCGAACAGCTTATTTTTCGTAAACGAATAACATTCAATTAGAAAAAATTACTGATACCTTAATAAACTCTCTTGACACTAGTTTTCACTCTAGTTCATGAAACACTTGATGGTTCACCCTTTACAAGCAAACTGTATTAAAAGTTTCTTATATTTCTGCACTTTCTTATATATGTTATCTCCCACTAAGAACAATTTCGTAACCAGACTAACAATAAGAAAATTCCGCCATAACTATTTGTGGTGGCGGTATCTCTATGGGCTGCTTCTTTCCCCAGTATCTTACGTATGATCATACTTTCATGTTATTTCCGCTAAATTGACCATTTATCTAACCAGAAATGTTCTCTTGTCTCGCCAACAATTTAATAATTACGTTTCATTCAAATTTCTTCACTTTTGTAGCGATTTTCTTCTAAGAATTATAAGGATTACTAGGTATGACATATATATGTACAGAGTTTCCACGAAAGTTCTTTACAAATGGAAAGCTTTTTCATTTTTGATTTTAAGAGAAAATACTACTCTTGATAAAAAGTTCTGCTTCATCCGGAAATATTATTGGAATTATAACAGTTTAGGAAAAATGTACAGGTTTGCTGAAAATTTGGAAAATCTAAAGCTTCATCAAGAGTGAATTACAAATAAGGTTAACTTTAGAGCAAAATGTCATAAGAAAATTATTCTGAGGACTATGAGCCCTGATAAAATACAAAATTTCATAAACAAGTTCAAAAATTATTATAATATAATTTTTTTATTATTCTTTCTTGAGATTATTTTTATACGATGTTGTTAAACAAAACTATTTTTAAACCCCGTATCTTGCCTTCAGATTTCAATTTCTTTATGAAATTTTGTACATATTTTATCAAGCCTTATAGTCCTCTGAATAATTTACTTATTTGATTTTGTTCTAAAATTAACTTATGAGTAGTTCTCTCTTGAGGCAGTTTTACTTTTATAAATTTTTGACAACCCCGTATACTTTTCCTGAACTTTTATAATTCTAATAATATTTTCGGAGCAAGCAGGACTTCTTATAAAGAGTACTATTTTCTCCTAAAATCAAAAATGAAAAGGTTTTCCATTTGTAAAGAACTTTCGTGGAAACGCTTTATAAAGGACATTTAAGGTGAACAGTAAAAATAGGTAAGTTTTCAATATTTTATTGAAAAATACTCCAAATTATATGCACATATTTTTAATAGAACTGACGACTAAATATGAAACAATACCCATATATTGGTCTACACATTTACTTCACAGAAAATGAAATCAATGAATAAATACATTATTGCATTTATTAAAGCATGCTGCTTATTATCTCAAATATGCAATAAATAAATTTTCTTCCACTATAATCAACATGTGCTAGTGTTTTTTTTTACATTATAAATAGTTTACGTTATTTAAAAAAAAGAAGAGAATAATAAAAATAAATCATAGAAAGAAATCCTAACCTATATAATTATGATTTTTTTTTTTTTAGAATACTGGGAAGAACTAAGTCACGGATTTGGTCCCGTGTCCTTCTTAATTTCATCAATAGTATTTGGTTTGCTGTCTTCTTTTTCGTCTATATATTTATTAAACAAAAAGGAGAACCAAAAAACGAATTAAAAAAAATCAATTTTGTTAAAAAAATAAAATAAATTAAAAAAATGTTCTCAAATATCACCTTTTTCAGTTTTTAATTCTTCTTTAACTTTATCATCACTAGCCTCTTTACCATCAACACCTTTTTCTAAACGTGGCCGTTTTCTACCTTTATAACTACGATTATCCCGTCGTCCACCTTCACCTTCATCTTCACTATCAGAAAATTCATTTTCTGGTACTATACGTTTATCAACATCTTTTTGTGGTAAACGTTCATCTTTATCAGCTTTATCTTCACCATCCGATTCTTCATTAATTGCATCTTCCGGTATAGCTTGTACTTGAACACCAGGTGCATGTGGTAACATACGTAAATTTTCAAATAGTCTTGTTTTAATTTTATCCAAATATTCTGGTGTATTTTGATTGCCCATATTACTAGGACTGATATGTAATTTAAAGTCAGGACCGAAATATTCAAAATAATCATTATACGGTAATTCATTTGCAATTTCAACACCTAAAGCTACTGATGTTTCATATGTCCATGCTCTTGATACATTCCTAATTGTATAACCACCACCACCAACCATCATAAATGGCAAATTGTACTTTTTAACAAATTCAACACATTTTCCATGACCGCGTACAGTTAAATTGAAACAACCTAAACGATCACCAGTTAATGAATCAGCCCCACATTGTAATACAACAGCACTTGGTTGGAAAGTTTCCATTACTTTACTAATAATCGGTACAAAGATTTTTTCATAAGATTCATCATCCATACCATCGCGCAAGGGTATATTGACGGCATAATATTTACCCTTACCGGCGCCTATATCACGTAGATCACCAGTACCTTCAAAAACAATTATTGATTTAATTTGAAATATTTTTTTCTATTAAATGAATTACCTGGAAAATATTCCCCGTATTTGTGGAATGAAACAGTCATAACACGATCAGTTGTATAAAAAGCCTCTTCCACACCATCACCATGATGTACATCAATATCAATATATAAAACTCTTTGGTGATATTTGAGCAACTCCAATATACCCAAAACAATGTCATTAACGTAACAAAAACCTGATGCTTCTGATTTTTTAGCATGATGTAAACCACCACCCCAATTTATACAAATTTCAGATGCTTGTTTATTTAATTTAACAGCAGCAGCAACTGATCCACCAGCTGATAATTGACAAAATTCATACAAACCATCAAACACAGGGCAATCTTCACCAACATTAAATCGTTGCATTTGTTTATTATATTCAGACATATTATCAGGTCGGATAGATCTCAAAAATCGTATATAATCATCCGAATGGAATTTTGTCATTTCTTCAGCTGTTGCTTTATGGGGACGCTACAAAAATGTATTTGGATATAATGTTACAATTCAATTACTTTTTCTATATCTTATACTAACATAAATTTCCATTTTTCGATAAAGGCCATAATTTAAAAGTAAATTATGCGTCATACGGATACGATGCGGCTTCATTGGATGACCTTGACCATAGTAATAATTACCAATATCACCTAATTGATAACAATAATAAATAAAATGATTATTATCGAAAAATTCAAGAAAATGTATTGAAATACGAGATACTTGACGATTGAAGAAAACAAATTATTCTCATAACACTATACAAATAAGCGTCATCATTACATCATGTATATGATTGACCAATCAAAGCATGGAAAAAGTATGGTCGATTGAGTCTATCGTCAATTTCTAGTTTTATGTATTCGAAAATTGTACTTTAAAAATTTGAGACGATGTTCAAGAGAATTAATGTGTTTGTTGACAAAAATACAAGTCAATTATCAAAAATATGAGATATTACAAAGCAATTTTATAATGATTACGTTAGTCAGTCTGATAAATAATGATTATAATACTCACTATCGTAATAATAACAAACTCTTTTTCTACTATGCGGTTGTGTTGCCATTTTATTTATTTAAAAATTGATATTTAAATTCACTACTTTGGAATACAAATTATGGTATACCCAAATTATTCAATAAAGAATCATTGAATATATAGAATATTATGAAAATTACGGTATATTGCAGCGTGTTGTTGACAAAATGTCACCCCGCTGCCGCAAATCACAATGTTTAGAATAAGTGCTGCCAACCTAAGATAAACAAAAGTATTCGAATGTTCACCAACTTAAAGAAAAATTCTTTCAAAATTAATAGAGGAAATGGCAAAAAAAAATAATATCGTTTAGGATTTATTGAACACAGCATTATAATTAGAAAACAATAATAAATTAATCAAACATATCATCATATGATACTAAATCTCGTTTGTCTCTATGGTTGCCTTTTTGTGAATGAGATGAAGCTGGAAAGTGGAACAATTTGATTATATGAATGATTGAGAATAATTTGAGCAAGAATTCTACCTAAAGTTGCCCATGCAGCTGAGGATGAAGCATCATTAATTGGTTCAATTTGTGGTTGTCTTCTCGCTAAAGTTACTTTCAATTGAATACCAGAAACCATACTACCATCCATTTCAGTAATTGCTCTTTCAGCCGATTCAACTTTATCGAAAGTTATAAAACCACGACTGAAAATTATCAACAATCATTGGATAATATTGTGAAAACTAATTAATAATTTATACTTCTTTTCAATTTCCATTGAAATATTGACAATATTGCCAGTTGTTGAGAAATGTTTCTTTAGAAATTCTTCCGTTATTTTATAGCCTGAGACATAAATCGTATTACCCTGCCTGGGTTTATCCGATTTCTCACGCTGTTTCTCACTTAAACCACGCTCTTCACGATCACGAGCATTAGCAAATGTATCATATAAATTTTTTATACGTGGTGGTTTATTTTCAGGATTATCAGGACCATCATCCATTTGTACAGCCGAAAATGGTTGATAACCACTAACAGTTTTATCTGATATTAATTTACGTTCTAAACCACGTGGACGTTTAAAACCTTGTTCAGGTTGTTTTTGTTGTTTCGATATTGCTGGTATAGCACCAGATTTTATCAATTTTTTTGCTACTTCTCGTGCATCACGTGCCTCAGCTGGACGTTTCGGTGCAATCGGTTTTTCCGGTTCAGGTTTTGGTGCCTTTAAAGCTTGTAAAGCTTTTTTCTAAAGTAGAATAAGCAAAATTTAGAAATAGAACAATTACATTATCAACTTAAAAAACTCACTTTCTTCTTTAATTTTTGATATTTCGCTTGCAGCATATGTTCTTCTTCAGTGAAATTTGCAGGAAAATGAATATATACCATTGTTATTCAATTAAATTTAAAAAAAAGTTTCAAAATTATAAATTTCAGGTTATGTTGTCAAAGTAGAACAAAATAGTTCTATTGTTTCAATGAATAGTTCAAAATTCACCATTTGAGTATGCAACCCAGAATACATTAATCAACAATTTATCAACTGGTGTGCTGAAAGGGGGTGGAGTATAATGGCTGTATATAAAAAGTGGCTCCAAAACTAGAGAAAAAATGAGAGCGCTGGTGTGCTCTATGGACAAATGAATTTAAGTGCGCGTGTGCTTAACTAGAAACATTTCATTCAAAACTAAATTATCAATTTCTTTTCATCAAAAATTTCAAGATTTATTGAAAATATTGAAATTCCAAATAACAATTATATAATTATTGCGAAAATTATTTATGAATTTACAACAAAAAATATTTAAAATGCAATTACGAAAAACTCATGATGTGAACATATTAATAATAAAGTTACATATTTTTATACAATTTTAATTGTTCAGACAGTATTAACAGATAAATTAAAATTAATGTTTATCTGCTTACCCATATTATTATAAGGGCTTTTTGTCTCTATAATCAAGTGTAATGACTGTTTAATACAATTAAATTAATAATTTAATAATCTTGGAAATTTGTTAAAAATTAATAGAATCTTTTAATAGTCAGTTTAAAATATTAACGTAATTTTTCAATTTTGAATTCGTCTAATAATAACCATCATCAGCAGATAAAAAGTCCGTTCAAAAGTAATTAATCACATATGTATATACAGAGGTCATAAGCGTTTCAATCAATCAAAATAAAATAAATAACAATTTCAAAAAAAAAACTTAGGATTTCAGATAAGAAGTGTGTTTGCCGGGGCCCCCCTAAATCTGGGGCCCGGGTGCTTTGCACCCACTGCACCCTCCAGTTGACCGGCCCTGAATATAACAACTAGACCCCTAACTACCCATACTTTGCGTATAGCAAAAGTACTAAATTTTTTAGTGGTTTGCTGCCAACCAGTTTCGTTAAACAAACCGGACCAGTATGATACGCTGCGTATTCGTTTGTATGGGATTGCGACAATAATTGGGTAAAATCGAAACGCTCTAATTGCGACTTGGAATTAACTAGACAGCTCATTTTACGAGTCGCACTTTTCCAACCAGAGATAGGGGTATAGTCATTATATTAGTCTATGTATCAATCGCTTTAAAAGTTCACAATTCTGGTGCCCCTAACAAGAATCCAGATATATAATAGAAATCAATGATTATAATGCCGTTAGAGCAACTTTTATTTTTGCCTCTATAGAGTACACTAGCGTCCTCATTTATTCCGTTGGCCGCGGACCATTTTTATCACTTGGCGCTCGTAAACTCATAAGACATTGTATTCCTCACCTCCACACTCCAGACCAAGAACAGAGAAGAGAGACTATGTTCTTTGCCAAGAATATACAGTGTGATTACTGTTAATATGTTGTAAATTGGTGGAATAATTTTAATAAAAGAGCTAAATCAACATAATCAATACATTTTATTAAATTCAATAGTACAGTATATGGGTAAAAGTTAACAAAAGTGGTAACAGTACAAACAAATTCACCTTTCTTGTCTTAAATCTTAAATATTTACATAAAAGCATACGAGAAAAAGAGAGCTTAGATAGAGAGTTCTTTACAAGTCTCTAGGTGGATTAAAATATTCCCAATGATGATGATGAACAGTCTTACCATTCCCATAACCCAACAAAATTAATCCAGCAATTAATATTAATAATATAACAATTAAAACATTGAAATTTTGATTATTAAGTTCTGTTATACCTAAATAATTATTTGTAATATTAACAATCAGTCTTTTTAAATTGTGATTAGCATTTGAACAACAAGCATGTAATAATTGACTAGCCAATTGGGCTATCGTCGGTTCATCTATTGATTTGTAACGTCGCCTCGATGATGGTCGTCGTTGATGATTATTATAATTATTATCATCATCATCATCATCATCAGTAGTTGAATGTGAAAAACGTTGTTTATAATGACGTCGTCGACGAGGCACTATAGGAATGTCATCATCAATATTATCAACATATTGTTGTGCTTTAAGTGCATAAAAACTAGGTGGTGGTTGTGATGGTATATAATCTGTTGGTAATTGGGGTGGACGTGGTGGTGGTCGTTCATCATTATCATCATCCAATTCTGGCTCTAGCATTAATTGTCGATTATTATTTGAATCAGTTTCTTCGATTTTTGATTTTTCAGATGATCGAGGTGGGCGTTGTGGTGGTAATCCAACGTTTTGTTGGAAATTATCCAAAATTTCAGGTGATTCAGTTTGTTTCAATAATTCTTCTAATAATCTCTCTTCTTCTTCATTTATCAATGCTTCAACATTTTGACCAGCAGCAAACTCTTCATCTTTTGCTTCAGAATAAGCTAACTCTCTTTTTCTATGGTGATGAAGACAAATTTCATCAGTTTCCACCTCAGTTTGAGGTAATTCTTCTTTGTTTTCTTCCAATTCAACTTGTGGCTCTTCCTGTTGGTCAACAAGTGGTGAAATTGTTTGTGAAAGTGAGTTTTCATCAAAGATCAATTCAGCATTTTCTATTGTTTTCTTAATAGTTTCAGATAAGTTTGGATTTTCAATCGGAGTTTTTTTTTTGCTTGATTCATCATTATTATCGGTTTGTTCTTGATTCAGCGATTGTAATTTTTCAACTAATTGTTGTACAACTTGCGATGATAGTTCAATTTCAACTCCACCACTACTTTTTGTTGAATGAATCTCATTTGTATGGATATTCGAACTATCAATTTCCGATACAATAATTTTATTTGCCATTAATTCATTAACATTTAAACGATCAACATCTAAATCGGTCACTTGTAATTTTTGTGCTTTTAAAATTTCAATTTCACCATCCTTTTGTTGTACACTTCTAGGTCGTTCTTGTAATAATGGTGGATCTTTCAATTGCTTAAAGTCTTCAGGTATTTCTGAAGTTTCATCATAATCACCATCATCATTATTATCAATTCTAGTTATTGGAACGATTCGTTCAACGGTTGATTGTTGTTTTATAAGTTGTGACTCTGGTAAAATTTGGGCACCATTCAATGGTTCAACAATTAAAGAACCATGAGTTATTGTTTCTTCATAATTATAATGAGTTGGTGTAATTAATCTGGGTTCTTCTTTTATTTTTATGGACTCTTCGTCTTGATTATCATCATCGGTTTGTGTTGATACCTCAATCTCAACAATTTGTGCTTCCAATTCGCTAATATCAAGATCTTGTTTATTTTTTCTTGGTGGTCGTGGTGGTGGTGGTAACGGACGATCACGCATCTTCTCTATAATCTCACCTCTATTTAAATCACGACTTGGTTCATCTTCAATTTCAACATATTGAATTCTATCAATATCTTCAATACTTTGTTTCTCTTCATCAGTCATATTGATCGATAATTTTTTACGTGGTGGTCGACTTGGACCTAATGTACTATAATTGCGTAATGGTCGTATTGGCGGTAATGTTGATGTATCATTTGTAGTCCGAGCAACTGTAAAAAATTTCCTATCTGGTAATTGTTTCCTTGGTGGTGGTAATGGTGGATCACGTCGCTGTTGTTTATCAATTATTGCATAACCCATATAATCACGTAAATCTTCTACACAAGGTTCTTCAATACATGGTGATGGTTCTAATGATTGCAAAGATTCACCATCGTCTAGTTGTGATTTAGTTCGTGATTGGCTACGTGTTCGTATTGGACGAATTGGGGTTGTTTCAATACGATCACGACTATTCAAACTTGACTGTGAATTGATTCTTGATGGTCGTATCGGTGGTTGTTCAGACACCGGAATTATGAATTCATGCTCCATTTTATCAACCTAGAAACAGAATGAAAATCAACAACATATTCCAATAATATTTATAAATGTAGTTACGTTATTTTTATCAACATCGACATCGTCCATTATCGAGTCATGTTCTGAATAATTCAAACTCTTCAAACTTCTATGACGTCGTGGCGGTGCTTCTGGTTGGATTTCGACAGTTTCTTCTATTCCATCATCATCAATATCATCATCACTAACAAATTGATCTTCCAAATAATAAGGATCAATAATTTTGATTTCCGGCTGTTCTTTACCTTCCATTTGTTGATTTTCATATAGCAGCAATTTATTATCCATATCACAAGTTTCTTGATATGGCGCAGTAGTTTTTTTTCTATTACGTTTACTACGACGTTTCGGTCTAGCTGGTGTTATTAAATCAATTGAAAATTGTTCCGAATCGGAATTATCTTGATCGTAATAACTTGGTAAATTATCTTGTGATACATGTGGTGTTTTTTTTATACGTTTCGGTTTTTTAATTGATTTTTTCTTAATTATTGTTGTTTCCGGTAATGATTGATTCGAATTATGTAGATCGTTCAAAGCATTTGTTGGTGATTTGAAAGCTTCACGTATTTCCGAGCTTAAATACATGCCGACTTCGATATTATCTTGTGATATGCCCTTTTCTCTTAAGAAAAATTCATCTGAATCGATTTCTTCTAAAACACCATGCCGATGTATACCTAGAGAACTTTCAGATGAATTGATTTCTTTTAATAATTTTTGCGGTGTATTTTCATCTTCTGTTGTTGGTAAATCAAGATCTGTTATTTGACTCGTGTCTTGTTGTTGATGGAAAGTACCATGATCCCAACGTTGATTATGTGCAGCATTAATTTGTTGATTTTCTTTCTCATAAGCATCATCATTATCGATATCTCTATCGTATCTGATAGGAGATGCTTCTTGTTGTTCATCGTTTTTACTATTGTTCGATTCAAGAGAATCTTGACCATGTAATGGTATTCGAATTATATTGCGATCATTCTGCGAACTACCAGACGGCCAAAATTCATTATTATTACTTTTTGTTGTTGTTCGTGGTAATGTTGTTGATATAACATTGGGTTGTTTTGATTTTTTCTTGAATAACCTTGGATATGTACGGAAATCGAAATAATTTCTTTTTGTATCACCAACATTTGATTCAGTCGAATATTGTCGTTGTTGTTTCAGAGACCGTTTCGGTGTCGTTGTTGTTGTTGTTGTTTTTTTTATATTTTTACGTGTTGTACCAAAGCTAGGTAAATGAATTTTTGTTGTATCAGGTATTTTAGGTAAATTGAATTTTGGTATAGTTGGTTTTTTGATGCTAACTAATTTCGTTTTGAATTTGTCAGCTTGATTTTTGATAGCTTGTTGGAATTTATTATTCGTGGATTCGTCTTTAGATTTATCCGCAATTGTTGTTTGTTGCAGTGGCTTATCTTCGATTTTTACCTTTATTTCTTCGACTATCTTAGGAGGTTGTTGATTGATTTCGATTTCTGTAATAGTTTGATTGGTTTCTATCGAAGGTGTTGGTGGTGTTAAAGTTATATCTAATGGTGGGTTAACGGGCTCATATTCATGATCGCTGTAATTAAGAGAACAACAATAATTAAATGCTGATATCGAGAAAGTAAAAAACAAAACAAAAATAGTTTAAGGCTGATATTAATATTTTATAAATAGAACATATAGAGATCTAGGTGGATATTAAATGAAGCTCACCTAATTTTTACAGCAATATTATTATTATTAATAATATTATTACTAATACGACTATTAGGCCTTGTTCCCACTAAATTTTTACGATCTGGTAATAATGAATCGCTTTGATAATATTGACAACCACAACGTACATCTAATGACATTATTGATGAACCATTTGATGAATCACGTGATACATTTCGTTTATGTAACTGTTGTTGATTACCTTCCGATATTGATCTTAATTGATTATCGTCTAATGAATTTTTACGATGTTTCCGATTTTTACCACTTGAATGGATCGTTCGACTTACTCTCACCGATTCCATTTCAATTAATTAATTGATTAATTAATTGAAAAAATTAATCATTTGTTTTATTTCCACCGCATTTTTGGTCTCTATATTTTATTATTATTATTATTATTATTTTAACTCATTCGTTCTATATAGTGGGCAATTTGCACGGGTAGCTAGCGATCACTAGTTAATTTTAGTTGTAAAATTCTATGGAAGGCGATCAGAACCGAAACCGTTTTCAAACGATCATTGAAACTATTTTTATAACAAATTATTTTCAGTTAGTTTTTGTTTGAGTTTTTTTTTGTGTGTAGGATTTGGATTGAAGCCAATTGTCTGCAGAAAAAAAAACTATATAATAAAGATCTTACCTTATTTTAGACCATTGATCATAATTTTCATCAACGCTAACTGTTGTTTTGTCGTCGTCTTTTGTATTTTTCATTTCAGTAGTTTGTAAATTATTTTTTTGTTCATCAGTTAGATTCTCATCAATTTTTTTCGGCTCGACGTCTTCATAAATACCATCTTTTGTATCGTCACGTGAACGTCGTTTAAACGAAACTTTCTTTTTCAAAACTTCACCTTTCGTACTCGATTTCGATGCCTGTTCTTTACATTCTTTCGAAATTTCGTTGTCTACCAATTTCAAACCATCTTCCTCATCTACCATCATTTTGGCGATTTTTACTTCATTTTTACCAGCAGCTTCTACTACTGCTTCAGGTTTTTCTTCAAATTCTATTTTGGCTTCAATTTTCTCATCATTTTCGATTTTTTTCAGCGATTCATTTTCGATTCCTACTTTTTGGTAATTCGTGCCATCTTGAGTGATGTGCAGTTTTTTTTTGGTTTCTGGTGAGATTTTATCGATAGCACCTTTGGCAATTTCCTTCAAATCATCAACTGCAAAAAATCGATTTTCCGATGATGGTGTTTCTGGTACATCTAAAATTTCATCATCTGATGGTGGTGTTAAAACAATGAATTGTACATCATCATTTTGTTGACTCAAAGGACTATCAGGTGTTTGTATTTCCTTTATTTCCTTATTTTCTTCGATTGTCGATTTTCCTTCAAATTCAAGGTGGGAAAATTCATCTGTTTGTCCTGGTGGTGGTTTTAACGGTATATGAATATATTTCGGTTCATTATTTAATGGTTTATCAATTTTTTTTGTTTGATCTGTAATTTTTTGCAAATCACTCTCACTTTTTGTTGTTGCTGGCTGTTTTTTCGAATTCGATCTTGATAAGAAGAAATTTGATATTTTGAATTTTTCTTTAGCATCACGTAATTTTTGTAGAAATGCTAATTTCGATAAACTTTTCCTGCTATAACTGCTTTCTAGTGATAATTTACGTTTACGTTCGGGCTCAGCTGATTTAGCACGCCGTTTGCGGCTACTACTACGTTTACTACCATGACGTGATAAAGATTTTGCACGTGACTTACTTGTATTCGGTTGATCATTTTCTGAAAGAATAATAATTACATCGTCTTTATTTGTATTTGAATCATTAGTGTCCCAAATATGACCGAGATCTTTATGTAGATCGTCACGATCTAAATCAATTGATTGTGCACGTAGAATTTCGATAGCCACAATTTCATTTGGATCACCACTAAAACGCCTTGTATCATAATTGACTGATAACTGACCCATATTTTCGATAGTATTCTCTTTATCAGTATTATTACTGTTAGCATTATCATTTTCAATCTCTTTAGATTTTGTTTCGTCAATTGCATCGTTTTTAACAATTATTGGTTGTTTATTATCTTCAAATTCTAGATGGGAAAATTCATCTGTTTCACCTGGTGGTGGTTTTAATGGTATATGAATATAAACTGGTTTACCATCGATTGATAGTCTTGTCTTTTTTCTATTATAATTATCATCAATTTTTGGTTTTTCTTCTGAACTTTTCTTATCCAATTTTTTCGGAACTTTAATTTTCTCAACTGTACTTTTCAATTTTTTTATAAAACCCAATTTCGATAAACTCTTTCTACTATAGCTACTATCAATTGATAATTTTCGTTTCAATTTCGGTTCTTCCGATTTGGAACGTTGTGGTTCTTGATGGATGATTTCAGCTTTTTCGGGTTCATCTTTATCTAAATATTGACTGACATTATCGGAACTTGCCGAATTTTCCCGTTGTAACCGTTCTACATCATTATCTGATTTGGAATGATTTTCTAAATCACTTGGTACTTCTGTTATAACAATATAACCGGATGGTACTGAAATATTTTCGTGACTTGCCGTACAACTACGACCATCTGATGGAGTTAATGGTAATTCTAATATATCAACATTTGATTTATTTAATGTTGATGAACTACTCGTTATATTTTTATTCAAATCAAATGACATTTTAAATTGTTCAGGATCTATGTCTTCGTTATAAGGCTCTTTATATAAATGTGTCCAAGGGTAGCCGCCTTTTGAACGTGATCTACGTATATCCTCCCACTTGTAAGTTTTTATCGGTACCCGTGGTGCTTTGGTTCCTGCAAATTTTAGTAATTTTCCTCGTCAAAAATCAATTTCAACAGAGAACGAAAGGAAATTACATAACACTGTAGTATTTTCGGATATTTTCTTAATTTTTTTTTTTTTTGTAACGATTAACAAATTTTGAATAATAATCATTTTTTCTTAATAAGAAGAAAATAGCTTACTTTTTTTCCCGTTTTTCTTAGGTTGTTCCATTACTTCTAATGGTCAGACAATTTAAATAATAACTAATGGAAAAGTTCATCATTATGTTGTGTAGAAACCTCTTGAAATATCGATTTTTATTGTTCGATAAAATAGAATTTTATTTACTTTTTTTAATTATTTCGATATTTTGTTGAAATACACACGCGTGAAACGGCTCTGAGAATTTTTAAGTTCTTCGATAATTAAGTCTAGCCCGCAACTGAGAAATGTATTTGAAATATGCCCTCGACTATTTTCGGAGGCTCTATTTTGAGAAAACTGACGTATGTACGTGTGTATTGCAAATCATACACTTGGAAAAGTTTTCATTTAACATGACTGTTGTTTTCAAAGTTGATTTAACATTTAATAATAATGATAGTAATTATTTATAACAATAATAATGGCTGAAAATATGTTCTGAAAGAGTTTATGATGACTTTTATTATTTGATTATTATGTTAGTGTCTGAAAATTGATCTTTTCACACAATCCCTGAAATAATTTTTTGTTGATTGACCTAGTTCTACAATTTTATAAAAATAGTTTTGTTGTTTTTTTTTTTAAATCGATCAAGGCTTTTTATTAATTCTCTTAATTTGATAACACTTTTCAAAATTAAGATTCTGATTTATTCTTTTTTTTTAAATATGGAAATTTGAGGTTTTTTTTTTATAAAAATCAGTATTTACAATTATCAAAAAGTTGCTTCGAATTCTGGATATATATTTTTAAAACTAGAACAATAAACAGATGATTTTGACAAAAAAGTAAATATTGATCGAATTCTCGAATGTTTAATAACAGCTTTTAATGGATAGATTAAGAAAAAAAACAGTTATATGTATTATAGAATAAAAACTAAGAAAATCTCAGATAAAATTGAAAACTCATAATCTGTGTCAAAAAAAAAAAAAAATTCAAGAGTGTAAAAATTGGAAAAAAACCAGAATTTTTAGTTAATAACAAAATTTCAGTCGATATGCAAAAAGTATCTCACCGGAAAATTATTGAGACTTCAGAAAAACAATTTTTGATAAAAAAATTGTGAGTTGATTATTTTAAATAGATACCTAATGCTAGAAACTGCCAACAGATGTGCTGAAAAATTCGAAGCAGCTTAAACAGAAATGCAATTACTTATTAATTACGAATGATTTTTTAGAAAACATTCAAGTTGAAATACTGAAAAAATTGTGGATCAAAATAAAATATTCTAGATTCAATGATTGTTGTTGTTTTTTGCGATAAATCCTTTTTTTTCGAATTCAATGTAATTAACAATTAATAGAAAAAGTAATCAATAAAATAAACACAATTTGAACAGAATATTCTAAAAATCCATAGCTATACAGGGTGATTCATTAAAAATGCACGGTTATCTAATTTGGCACTATTTGAATAAAGCGTTAGATAAACAGTGTTATTTATTTATCTGATGAGCTCTAGCCTAATGTGACTTGAAAACCCAAAAAGTAGCTCGATTTTACAAAGTAAAAGTACTCTGGTATAATTCATCTAGCTCTGTCGGTTTAAGAGTAATTTAAATTTGAAAAGTTCGACTTCAAATTCCATCAAGTTCTTAACGTCAAAATATTTCAATTTGATCTTTATTTTTAGTTTTTTTTTCTAGGACTTTTAGAAAATTAAATAAAGTCTTTCTAAAATAATGAATGCGGTATTAGGAATTTTTGTATTACTGATAAGCGTAAAATTGGTGGCAAGGCCACATATCCACCAATGCAAATAATTTGGAGAATTGTCACTGAAGTAACAGAGTTGGATCAACACCTGTACAGATAGTGTCAAATTCAACATTGAATTCGTAATTTTCATATCATATAATATACATTTACAAGTTTTTGAGTTGATAAATAATCAATTTGAACAGCATATTCTCGTAATTAATCTTGTTTAGGGATGTGTATATAAATACTATGGAATTGGGCATTATTT
>JAZBGX010000569.1:5518-18391 GCA_037414775.1 Zonitis immaculata
CTTTTTTTTTTTTTTTTTTGTTCGGTGATAATTCAATGCCTATATGGAAAAAAATCTCCATGAAAAATGGAACTTTGACTATAGTTTTTCTTCGGAAAAAGTTTTTCATTGAATAAAAAAAACAACTTATTTACTGTTGGTTGTTTTTCTTTTTCTTTTCCTTTTTTTTGTAATACACTTAATTCTATCAAAATTGTCTGTCATTTTTATTATTATTTTTTTTTATGTTTAAGTAAGTATCTAGGAAATTATTAATTATGAAATTTTCATCATTCTCTAATAATCGTTCAGGTTTTTTTTTTTGTATTGATTTATTTATATTTCCTATTTTTCTCGTCGATAATACAAAATTTGAAGCTAACAATTTTGTTAAAATGACATTGCATATAGTTTTTTGTAAAAATTTATTAGGACACCTTCAAATATTGGATTATCGCCAAGGTTACTTATTCTTATAAATTAATAAACATTTTTTTAACAACTATTTGGCAAAAATCAATTAATTATTTATAAATTATTGAACTATAATAATAATAACAACAACTTTGTCATTAAATTTTAATCAATATTATCGTTAAATGTAAATATTTATATATATTATATAACAAAATGGTCTAGTAATCTAATTAATGGTAAAATGTCTTCTACGTATATACATATATGTATAATCTAGTCTGCATAAAATATATTTAACAACGTACTTGCATCAATATTTGCATTTCATCACATGCTCGATTTGTTTCCCCCAAAGGTGCTAAGTCCTTTACGAGTTTCTAGTTAAAATATTCATCAGCTCTAAAATATTCCACCCCTTTTCGGCAAAGACAGACTTGTTAAAAAAATAATGATAAAGAGCATTAGTATTTTTTTCTTTAGTGATTTTATTTTTTAAATTACATTACTGTTTCTTTTTTTATTCGAAATTCCCGAATTTCAATTTTTATTATTTGAAGGTCTATGAAAGCTATATTAGTATTGTTGCTGGTGTGGTTACAGGTGGTCCACACTTCTACAGCAACCATCGAAGACATTTGCCGTTGAAAAATTTATTGAACATTTGAATACGTGTAGGTTATCGTGTAAATTATGTTCGTACTTGAAAAAAAAAATTACACTCCTGTTGCATTAGTAAATCTAAATGTCAGTTGGTGCGAGATGAAGTCATTTCCGAAAATCAGTTATCTTTGAGAATCATTGAAAAGTTGTATTTGCAGTTGATTCGTGGTGTCCTTAGTTTCAAAGAAGAAATTAGAGTAACACGCGGTCATTGTATATTGCAAATCCGGAAAACATTGAACTAGTCCGACAAGCCACTATGAAAAACCGAAAAATTTTTCCTTTCCAAACCTCATGAATTGACGGACGAGTTAAACCATCTTTAATTCTGACAGAAATAGTCATGTATATTCGATTAATACAAGTGACGAAACTTGGATTTATTTTCACGATATCCCGACAAAATCTCAAAATAAAGTACGGATGTGCGAAAATGAAAGTCCACCAACGCATGCAAAACAGTACCGCTCGAATGAAAAAATAATGGTCTTTTTTGTTTTTATTTATTTTAAATAAAAGCGGTGTACTGACAAATATTTTTGTGGATAAACATAGAAAACTAATGGAACATTCCCGTTACAGACTGAACTTGGCACTATATGCGATTCTGGTTTCTTTCCTTAGGCGAAATTTAAATTGAAACTACAAAACTGTCGTTCTGATGAGAAGTTGATAGTTGCCTGAAACGAACTTTGTGATTCTATTCAAAAAAAGCAATGGGTATACGCAGGTTTGACGCATTGGAAGAAAGTGCATTTCGTGTGACCTTCGTATCCATTTTATCAATTTTTTATATATTATTATATAAATTGAAGGATTTTCCAATTTTCGCAATTACTAGGTGATGGATGAAAATAATTGGATAAATCTAACATGATTCTAATATTAAGGTCACAGATTAACGTTGCGGGAAATTTCAGTTTTCTATCACGTTACGTAGCTTAGAACGAAAATGATTCTATACTTATTACTGTTGAAAATTTTCTGATTTTAATATCATTATTATTTTAATAGAAATTGATAATCAAACGAGATAAGATGTGGTTTTGTTCTCTACCAATATTTGAATTTATAGATTTAATGGAAAAATTAGGAAAATACAGTTTAAAAAATATATTTAATTAATTTTTCATTCCTCAAATCTGATTATCAGTTTGATTGAAATCAAAATTCTTCCACTTTCCACTTTTATTGATTCTCGTTAATTTTGACTGGAATGACCCTCTTGTTTTCGTAAAACTCCCCTTTATTTACGTAAAACTTCCACTGATTACTGAATGGATAAATAAATTGTGTTGGGATTTTGGTAATTTCGAAGTTATTCAGAATCCGTAATACCATGTTTGTATATATATTGTATACATATATATAGAGTTGATGAGATCAGATAATTCATCATGTTCGTATAATTTGATAGAGATTGGTTTTATTACTAGCGACAGTTTTATTAAAAATTGTTCATTGAAGTATAAAACTCGAAGAAAATTATAAATAAATAATATATGAATATAATAAGAACTATTATTATTATTATCATTATATAACAGAAAATATAGTAAAAATCAGAACTGATTTATTATATTTGGTCCTTGGTGACAATCCTTTCATATTTCTCCCAACACCATTAATCATGCTTTTTTTTGAACCCAGAAACTGACTCTTTTACAATGAGTATTAATTTGTTGGAAATGTCATATTTTATCGTAATATTTTATGAATATCATCAAAAATGTGGAATTTTTCGATAATTCCATTAGAACTATGTCGTCGTGCTCTCCCCTATACACCGTGCAAAACCCGAATTAATAAACGTGTCACATTAAATCATCTAGAATTTTTGATTTAATAAAAGTGTACGATGGCATATAAATAGAGGAAAAGTTCTCTTTATATATATTTTTTTATACATTACATATAGACAGTTTGTCTTCCATCTGATCTTTCTACTCGACATTTTCCAAATTGCATTCAACAAAAAACACAAGAAAGATTCTAAATCGCAACTATCTATCTATTTGATATTTTCCAATAGTTTTGTGCTTTAGAAAAGAAATAACTAGGACGTATTGCTGTTTGTTTTTTCCTCTTATCGTTTCTATACAGACAACTGACAAATCCAAGGTGGTCGAATATGTCACCCCCATATAAAACTCTCGTTTATTCAACATACACACAGACACACAACAAAGAGGAGGCTGACTTTTGACTTATGTAAATAAAGTGAAACGATCGAATTCTTCCGTGCTGTGCAAACGTAAAATACATATAGCAAATTCAGTTATATCATATCCATAGGTATATATATATATATATATATATATATCAAGAGCAGGATGAAACACAAGAAGTTCAAAGTTTTCCCAAACTTATATATTCCTCAAGTGGAAAGATAGCGAAAATTGAGTGTGTAATATAAGCATTTAATTTCCATTATTTGTACAATTCTCTTGTTATTTATGTGAAAACTAACTATATAGTTTATACTTGAATATTATGAGAAAATTATTAACTGAATTAATTTAGGAAATTTCAATTCGCCTTTTAATTATTATAGGAAGAATGAAATTTGTTACGTAAATTTTACATAAAGGCTGCATCACAGGGGACAAGATTGCTTGCTGCAAAGTTGGAAGCTGATGCTACTATATGGGCTTTGTTCCTTGATTGCAAGCTAGATTCCCCTAATAGAGTAATAGAACATGTGCTATTGCCAGTAATTTTTTTTTGCTGGATTTGATGCGGAGCGTGGTCGCAACAACTAGCGCCACCGCACGCTCGAAACCTAACAGCCTAATCAAGCATATTCTAGCAAGAAAACTTGTTGCGTGTAATGCGGTCTTTAGACTCGAACATTGTTCGTTAACAATTTATTTGGTACAAATATCTTTTAATTTTTTCAATTAGTTTATTGCAATTTTCTCATATAAATAATCTTACAATGTAAAATTTTTTGGACTCATCCGGACTCTTCAGTACCATGACAAAGTGATTCCATTATCTTGGCAATAAAATTTCAAATTAAATTGCAAGATTTTTAATGGAACTTAATATAAAATTACCGGATCTCATTTACGATTTTGTCATAAAATTGTCTTGTTTTCGTTCTATGTAAACTTGATCCAAAATAAAAATCCTCCATTTACCTCAAAAAAGCGAATTTCTATAATTTATTTATTTACATATAATCGATTTTTGCTAAGATTTAATCAAATTTCGCTAAAATATAACAATATAACGCATTTGCCATTTGTTTATTTATATGAAAAGAAAGTGCTATGAATAATTCATTGAACCGATGAAATAGAGAGAGAGAGAGAGAGAGAACGGGTTAGAAATAAAGGTGAGGCAAGATTTAAGTGCATCTATTTTCTACAAGCCGCATCATCGTTCGCTAGCTTTATTGCTTCCATCTAAATTTGATTGCATTCCGTCGTTGGATAATAAAGCCAGCCGTTAAGTATTTATTATTGGCAGAACGAACTGTTTACCCAATAATTTTCACATAATTTCATAACCCGATTAGGAAAAAAAAATTCTATATAATTGATGATTTGCTAAATTTAATTTCCCATTGACATGCCCTCATATGCCCGCATCAAAAACCATCATACCATTATTCACAACAAAAGAGTAATAGTTTGTGTTGTTGTTGATAAGCGAAACGTTTTATGATAAGTGAACTTGGGGTTGATTTTTTTTTTTCGTACATTTGAAATAATAATAATAATTATAGCAATAGTATTTTCTTTTATAGAAAATGTTTTAAAATGAAAAGCATAAAACAAATAAAAGGACTTTCTTCAGATGACACAAAGTTGATAATTTAAAGAAAATTGTAAACATTGTAAAATATTACAGTTTCTAAAGATTTGTTATAGTGGTTTGGGGCGCTTCCTTTTCAATTTCTTTGTCTTTATACTTTAAAATATTCAGATTGCGGTTGAAATCATTCCCCAAGTATATTTCATTCACGCTAAAAGGGCCACGATTTTGTTTTTGTTGACGCACGAATTATAAAGTCCTATATGATCGATAAAATGACGATTCGTTCGTTCGTTATACTCTACAATTTTATGAATGCATGTTAGGTTATGGTTTGTCCAGTGGTTACCTATCAAATGTGACCTTCCCTACATAATGAAAAGTAGTTCTATATTGGCGCCACATTAATTATAATAAACAAAACACACCAAACTGATAATAGTTCACACAAAAATATTAATTGTCTATGAAAACGTATGAAAGTTGTATTAAAAATCAAAAAAGACTCAAAACAATACCATTTTCAAATTTCAAAATAGTTGTTGACTTGCGATTGTCAAAACAATGAGCATGCGTTGTAGTCACATAGCGGCATTAATACAACCATACCAGTTCTGCCAATTTGTCAAAAACAAAATCACTAGTCAGTAACATTAATCTGAGCATACAATTGGGGAAATTTATTGTTGTCAGGTTATATTTAAAAGTGCCTTCTTATCGTGGACTTAGTATATTGAACGGAAATAATTTTTGCTGATTTCGCGTTGTGGTACTTTCAATACAGATAAACTATAAACTTTTTTTTGTTTTGTTTCCAACTTGATTATAAATTATACATTCGGGTCAGTAGACAATGTTATAATTCCAAATAATAATTATGCATCTATCAAAATGATCTCTAAATCCAAAATATGCGAAACATGACATTTCTGATAGTTTGTAATCCCTTAGCTATGCCCTGATATTATATGGTATTATATATTACTCGAAAATAAACGATGTGCTTGATTCATTGAAAAATATACAATAATTAATTATAATAATAATAATAATAATAATAATAATAATAATGAAAAAATGAATATTTTTGGTATGCAGTGATTTACTTTTAATTGAAAAACGGAAACAAAAATAATTGGTAGGTGGTTATTATAGAATGAACATATGTTGTTAATCAAGAATAGCTGTTGGTGAACGGCGGGCTCCAGACAGGCCCAGCATCTGGATTAAATGCGATCAAGCAGGTGGTGTCTACAATGTCTTTGTTGTTTGTAGATCGAAAATATAAACATATGACGACGCTACTATATGTAGAGATAAGCAATAACAATTTACAATAATATAAAAAATACATACAGTAATTTTTGTCAATTTCCTAGTTCCTCCTACTCTCAATAATTAAATATGAATTTATGAAATATTTGGATATAAACTGCAATTTTCTGCTACTAACACTTTATTTGCTATTAGCAGTAAAACAAACAATGAAAATTCTCTCCTGTAAACTGTAATCGTCCGTATCGTTGAATATATGATTAATTATGGAGCTGTTTCTAATTGAAGAGAGATAATCAATCACTTATTATTTATTCAATTAACAATAAGCTCAGAAATACTATCTGCTAATTTCCAATCGTCCTCCCCTCATGCCACAAACATAACCGATTTACTAAAGTTTTGATATCTAGAAGTACAGCAAAGTGAATTGAATTTAATTTAAATTACGAGGGGTGATTCAAAAGATGGAATAATCGAGATGAAGCTTTTTGAAATATTTTCCTTACAAATCAATACACGTTTTCTTCAAAACACAAATTTCGTTTGAAAAGACTTCTCCAAAATGCATTTACAGTTCCCATCACCTCGCGATTGTCTTCAAATATCTTCTCCTGAACTGCTCTTTAAGCCGGGGAATGGGATAGAAGTCGCTCTGGGAGCCATTGCACGTACGAACACCTTGTTCATGTGCAGTTTGTAGCCGAGATCTTCTGAATTTCTCCCTGTGATCTCAACTGAATGTCTAATGATCAGTGGTACTCGTATGGAGTGTAGAGGTAAGGAGGACAATATCTCATTGGCGTCAAGTGATGAAAGTGGTCCGCGAAGCTAGTGCGGTTTATAAGGGCAAAGATAACGACGTTATACTACGTGAACATCGGGTCTATGTGTAGCGCCTTGAGTAGCTATATATGGCTTTGTATAATATATATAGATCTTTCATTCAAATATTCTCCAGAGAGCACACCAGCGCCATCATTTATTATCTAGTTTTGTAGCCACTTTCCATATACATCCATCCCTGTTACCTCTACACTCCATAGGTGCTCAGCTTCTGTAAATGTTCTGCCCAGCTTAAATTCCTTGCAACTTTAGAATATTGAGGTTTCGAACAAGTCGGCGTATGGCATTTTTTCCAATTAGACATATGTCATGACGGCTTTATTTTCGTGTTCTGAATACTTGCAGTTCCCCGAGTAAAAAAAAATGTTCTCGAAATACGGACTATCCAATTATACTCTGTACATAGGCTGTTCATGGACTGAACATGGATCTTTTGCAGGACGATTTGGCCGAACACAGGCCGTTTTATAATGAAAATTACATTAGTAGGTCATGTCATAAACAAGGATTGTTTTAACATAAGAAAAAGAAAGTTACCGGGCGGATTCGAACTGTGAGATTTTTGTAATCACTAGAAAATCCGATTATCATTACTTTTGCATCAGCCCCTGTATAGCAAAACAAAAACAGAAAATTATTTAATATTCAGTGCGTGTTAGTCTAATTGTAAGCACACCTTTGCAGACAATCTGCTGGGATGTATTTAAATTTTTTAACATGAATGCTACAATTAAGAACCCGACAATTTTTTGTCGAACTACCATTTTATTATTCCATATTTCAACAAAAGTAAATTTACTTTGTAATTAAAATTTGGCTCAACTTAAATAAAAACAGAAAGTTTATTGCACAAAAAAAAAACAGTTGTATACGAACTAAAATTAAAAACGAAAGTAGAATATTGGGAGAATAATTTTCTTTGGGAATCATTAGAAACGAAAACGTGAAAATTTGGAGATTACCGAAGTTACAAAAAAAAATTACGATACATTTGGGCCCGAAAATCTAAATTCAAATCATAGATTATGGAAATTTGTTTGAATTTAGTTGTTTAGTTTTAATTCAACACTTTCTAGAAATGTAAATTATACGTATCGTATCAGTTTATTTAGAAATTTTGCATTATTTTACATATGTTATAAATCTCTTTTTGATGTACAACATACATCTAGTTTCAATTAAAATACATATTTTTGTTTGTTTTTGTTTTGGATCAAATACATTTTATGTAAAATATAAAAATAATCGACTACAACAAATTTTAATAACACTAGTAATGGATTTTGGAAAAAAATTTTAAACAAAAAAAACAGCAATTGATATTTTCTAAATTTTCATTTTATGAATTAAATAGTTTTCAGCATTATATTGCAATTATGTTTTGGATTACCAAGATTTTTATCCTTTAGTTCATTTCATATGTTGCAAATTGGGGAGAATGGGTTTTTCTTTGAAAATCATTAATGATTCTGTTAGATTTGGAAATGTAATATAGAAGTTGTTCATAGTAAATTTGAGTAGAGAAATATATGCAAAGTAAAGAGAGTTATAGTTATAAGCAGCTTATGTTTAATGCTTACGGCTACGTGGCATAAAACCCCCCCCAGCTTAGTTTATAAAGTAGAAATTTTATTATGTTTGTGTACAGACGAACTATTATTGGAATAAATCATTATATTAATATATAGATTAGAAATTTTTTAAATAATATTTCTCGACTGTTTTTGTGACAATTTAATAAAATTTTATTGGCTTAGATAACTGAATTTTCTCCAAATTAACATTCTAATTGGTTAGTTTTGCCATTCTAAACAGTTTTCCATACTCTATTGCTGCAGATATTCTCAGTAGGTCACTTAAAGTTGATTATTACCATTATCAAATAACTACCGTTATTACTAAGAGACTATAAAGTTAGTTATTATTAAAATAATTTCTTTTTCATCTCTAATAAAAAAAAAAATTCGAATCTAATACAAAATCTTACGAAATGATGTAACACTCTATTGGAACTTTTGAGAGAAATTGTGATTTATGTTGAGATTAGTGGCAAACCCTCACAAAATAGAATCTAAGTCCTGAAAGCGCCTAGCATCATTGAAGTAGCTTCAGTTGAACAACTAAAGAATTTTCAAGGGGCGAAATTTTTCTTCGAATTATAATCAATAGAATTTTGATTTAGTGCCACGTCTCTATCAAGATATAGATTCGAGTTAATTCAATAATCTCCAATCTAAGCTATCAATCTTTCTTGATTGGTTATTTTATTGCAAATCTTGGGTAATAAAAATTTCCTGGAAATTACTAAATATTGGAAATTTATTTTACGATTGAAGATTTTGGCACAAAATTTCCGTTGGAGTTATTTCGAACATTTCTATATTTATTCTACAAAATTTATAGACAGTTATTGCTACTCTTGTTGGAAATTTGAAATGGAAAACAAAGTCTTTGTGTTCATTTTGTTTGGCCGAATTTGAACGGAATTCTACCTTTATGAAAATCAATAAATATAGCAAAACAATTAGTGCACGTTAATGTTACCGAACTAAAGCGGCTTATACTCTGCGAACAAAATGAATAGAAGATGCCGAAATTTTATTTGTTCGAAATATGATTATTTCAATAAAAGCGGATTTATATCATAGTGTCAGATGCCTGGACACACAAGATACGGAAACTCCTATTCATCTTCTTCATCAAAATGGTTAGCAGCGTATCCAGGGAGTTGGGAATATTGTCAAAGCCATATTTACTAACACATTCACATATATACAAAATATAACTATTGTATAAATATATACATTATACTTATATATATATAAACGCATATACATAGATAAACGTATCGTATTTCTCCACTTCTATTCATCCATTCAGCACGACTGAAGGATCATATGTTGTCATCTCGTGTTTTTATTTCAGCTTTTCTTCGCTGACATTGTTACATGCTACAACATGTGTCATGTTTATTTCAAATATTTCTAGATAAATGTTGGACTATTAGTGAATTTATATCGATGGAATGTTTTTTAGAAGTGAACGAATAATAGTTGGAAATTTCCATTAATTCAACAAAGAAAATTGAATGTTATCGCTGTTGATCGATTCGATAATAAGAATGGATCTTTTTTAAATTAAAGTGATATTGTATTTGTTTTTTAGAGAAAAAGTTGTGAAGAAGATTGTATCAAAATTCCGTGTTCGTGGAGTTTTCTATTCAAGCAAAGCTTCACATTTAACAATAACGACATTACGTTCAACAAAAGATCAGATTTATAATAGCGATGATTTTTTTTATGTTTGAAAATGTCTATTTATCTAATCGAGAAAAAAAAATTGAATCTACTGATATTATGTCAAAGACTATATGTTGTAAAAGGTAACGGAAGAAATTTGCAATGCAAAATTCTATAGTGCGACTTATAAGAGAAAAAACACCCACAAAGCCTATCCTTCTCTCTTGACTACTGACATTACAACATCGATTTTAGTACTGTCCGTAAATTGCAGGCAAAGCAGTTTTTTTTTTTGTTTTTTCTGGTGTTGTATAGTAGAGCCTCTTTTCTATCTTCCTCTTATCTACAGTATAGTCGAAATATATTCAAACAACAACCAATAATAATTCGAAAATGCCACGCCTATCGACATCGAAATCTTTGCTTTTAGATTAAATTTCATCTCATTTTTAACGAGCTGTTTGGTAATTTTATCGATAACCAAACGATTTAAATTATAGCTAAATTATAATTTAGTGGAAAACCAATAGGTACAATTGAAACCATTACGCTCACCTTTTCCCCCAACTTTGTTATTCGCCAAGAAAAAAAAACTACTTTTATAACACTTGAGCTTCTTCTTTATTCTCTATTAATAATCGGATGCTTCTTAATTGTTCTCTATAATTACTTGATATTTAACACATTAAAAAGTAATTAATTTTCTTCAGTTTTCAAGTAATTTAGATAATTTTTAATAGACACTCATCTGGAATAATTGTTAATTCTAATTGTTGGAAGTGCAAAGGAAAAGCACGGAAAAAAAGCTCTTCGGATTTTATACAATTGAACTTGAGTTTTTATGTTTTATCCACTTTCATCAGAGTTGAGATCTTTTAATTTATTTGCTTTAGTATCTCGAAATGTACATTTTACTGTCGCTCCATCTTGTATATATAGCTCTCAAAATCATTCCAAAGTAGAGACTTTATGATCTCGCAAGCAGAAAAAAAGGGATTTTTTTAATAAAAAGTAACATGCCGAAAAATGGTGGAGGCGCCGGACGAATTTCGTTTGCCTCAAAACTATTTCACTTACCAAATATTGAACTTTTATGGATATTTTTTATTTTTTATCGAACATTTAATATCGCATTAAATATCACGTGCCTTATAGAATAATAGTTTGGATCACTAAATAATAGTTTTTAGGTTTTATTGTTAAAATTTATGAATTGAATCGTTAACGTTATTATCAGTAAAACTACTATCCTGTCATAAGTTGGGACGATTTTATTATGGAAATATCAGTATAACCGTATATTTTATTTAGATATTATTATTTTGGTGCGCACAACTATATGACAGGTTTTCATTTTACAGACGCATACAAGCATAAATGTTTAGCTTCAAGCAATAGGCGCTATACAATATTTTGATATTATACGGAACGACGCAAATCTAAACGACTTTTTCCCATATATATTTTTCGTTTTATGACATTTATTAAAAATTACAAACGAATATATCGTTCTAACAAAATATAATTGATAATTTCCAAAATCTAGATATTTTTTTTTTAGATCTAGAACTTCCCGTCGTTCAAACTTACGTTTAAAGAATTATAGTTGGATATAATAAATAAGAAATCCGATATTGATGCCATTGGGAAATTTAGTCTTGTCGAAAAATAACATTTGATAGTTATTCAAATCGAAACTATCCTATCTTTTAGAAATCGATTTATCAATTTGAATCTATTTTTATCAGTACACCATCATTATCAATTCATTTGAAATGTTGACAAATATTTTCAATTAAATATAATAAAAATTGATATGGTCAACTCAATTATTCTTGCCGGAACAATAATATAATTTTTCTATATATACATACATTGTTTGGATTCGTATGGAAAACAAATGAATGCATTTATTTATTTATTAATTTATTTATTTACAGTGAATACAATTGTTGATTATTTTTTGGATAAATATCCAATTATATTTGTTCTTGTTGTTGCTTTTTTTTCGAAAAAAAAAAAAGTGTTCTATTTGAATTAAGATCAAGATACTTGTTGCTGTGCGCAATTTCGGTTGTGTAAAGTTGCTTTACTAAGATTACGAATAAATCTTTGACTCGTTTTCGACAATCCACTGGGACATTTACAATACTCACACGTATATGTATATAGATACAGCCGTATCCAATAAAATTTTAAGCTATTCAAGTGACTTAAACCTTCTTTTTTTTTCTATTCAATAATAATAGAAAAACAGAGGCTTCTAATTGGTATTAATTAGAGTTATGTAACTGGATATTGTCAAAGTGTTATTGTATAATTTCAACCGTGTTACTCGATCACATTGACAAAAAAAAAAGCTTCAATAGTTCATTCAAGCGTACATACAATATCTATGTTTAAATATATAGATATATCGCGTTTAGATATAATTTGAACGAAACCACACTCTCTCTCTCCTACACACCACCATGTTATTGATTTAAACCGCCCCAAGCTGCGCGCAATGCAGTTTCTGACAGCTTCATCTATTGCCTTTAACTTTATACGTATACCTATGTATTTTCTAGTGTATGTCAGCCTTTATATATACAGGCTGTATCATTTGGGACTATATGATTTTGCAGTTTTAAGGGGATCTAGTTGGAGAAATAAAAAAAGCGCTCGAGGATTTATAGTATGACATCTAAGGACC